>JAJOOR010007874.1:0-38543 GCA_036250505.1 Solanum acaule
TAAATGGCCTTAGGAGTTACATATGTTACAAGGATAATGGAGGAGTAAAGAATAAGATAATGGAGAAATAATGGTCAAATGCACCAACGGCTAAGACTGTTGCAAGAAAGGAATTGAATATAACACTAACTCCAACAAATGGAGTAATGCGGCAGTTATCTCCAAAATGGAGTAACTCACCAATTAAAAGACCACTAATGGGCAGTCCTTATTCCTTTCTGCAACATATTCACAAAGGCATAATAAGCCTAGGACATTCTATAACAATTTAATTAATATTAAAATGTTCAATAGACCAACATATATGACATGATAATGAAATCTTCACTTAGTTTTGACGAAATTTTTTGACTAAAAGTAGTACAATCTTATAAACATAGAGAACTATTAATAGTATATTTGAGCTCTAGCCAAAATTTAAAGTTCTATTTTGGTCACATAGCATTTTATGGACGTGTCAATGGCCAACATTCAATTAGGGATTTGTTAGTACATTTCTTAGAGGATTCAAGATATGAAAGTAGAGTAATATGATTAAAAAAATTAAAGCAAGTATTTTTTTTTTTTTTGTATAAGGTACTTTTGGAGAAAGTTACTTGGTATTTTATTTATGGGACGATTTCATAAATATACAATAAAGTAATTAGTTTATAATAAATATAGCTATAACGTTTTTATATAAAAAATAGCCCAAAAGCAACCAAAAAAAAATCGTGAGGTTTAGCCACGCGATAACTGTGGCTAAATGGGAGAAAAATTGTGGGTAAAGGCTACACTTTTTATATCTCTAGGTATTTCCCACATTAGAAAATGAAAACAATGCGATGGACAAATTTCTAACCTATTTCATACATATGACAAAAAAATTCAATAAAAATAATTATTGTACATGTAATGTATCGATATTATATAAATAGTAATGTAATGTATCGGTATTGTATACATAGTGTATAATCATGTATATTGATGTATATCTGTATCAAAAAAGGTACATACATCCATATGCATTGATTATAAAATATAGTATATAAAGTATACATTGACCGTATAATATATCATACTTATACATGAACTATACATTAACTATACATTATGATATATTCAACAAAAAACTGAATAGAGTTTAACTATGCATGAAGTAAATGTTGACTGTCCATGAAGTATATACTGACTATTCAATTCGAGCAACTCAAAATCACCTTAAAACAGTCTCAAATTTTAGATATGAAATCCTCTCGTTGTTTCGAGTCTTTTGATATATAATTCTCTCAAAACGATTCATGTTTGTAGTACGTCGAATATTTTATAAAAAAAAAAACAGGAGAAGGAAAAAGGAGACGAAGAAAAATGATGAAGCACAAGAAGAAGAATCGAAGAATTTGTGGCTGGAAGAAGAAGAATCGAAGAATCTGAGAATGGAAAAAAGTCGAAGAAGAAGAAGAATTTGTCTTTCTTAGAGAAGAGAGATATAATAAATGTGGATTAATCATATCATGCATGGTAATTTTGTCCGAATTGAGCTATTTCTGATAATTTTGTAAAGTTAGAGTCAGAAAATGGTAAACAGATGTTATGAGATGTCAGAGGGTGTAATTTTCCCTTTTATTTATCCTTGGACTAATAGCTTATTTGTCCAAAAAAAATTATTTTAAAAAGTATTTTTGAAAAGAAATAACTTGTGTTTGGCTAATTAAATTGAAAGTACTTTATCAATATTAGAGCGACAATATATGTTTGGCAAAAAATTTAATTAAAAAAATCTTTTTTTAAAGCTTTTTGGAAGGGTTTTATTATTATTATTTAGAAATACTTACATTTTTGTTCCTAAAGCTTGTACAAAACATCACAACTCGATAAAGTAAACATTTCTTTTTAAGGAAAGTACTCCTTTCGCTTTATTTTGTTTGTATTACTTTTTTTTCTAATCCAGTTTTTTTTTAAATGTTTCTTTTCTTTTTTGACAAATTTTTAACTCTAACTCTCTACGTGACATATTTAAGATACAAAATTTAAAATTCTTCTTTACTTTTTGAACTTTAGGTGTGTTTGTACTAGAAAATATTTTCTTGAAAAACAAGTGGATTTCTAACTTATTTTTCATGTTTGGTTGGTGAGTAGAAAATTTTTCTAGAATTTTTTTTTTAATGTTTCATTGGTGAATGAAAAACATTTTCCAGAAAATATCTTTTATTTTGGCTTGAGACTAGAAAATACTTTTTAGGAAAATAAGTTCTGACCCGAAAAACAACCCCGATAATCGATCTAGGACCCGACCTTGACACCCGAACTAGAACACGACCCAGGCGACCGTTCCATAATCCGACCCTAAGATCTGACCCGAACTTCCGACCCTGAAATATATATTTTTTTTTAAAAAAATTGCAGGGTGCCCGGGGGTGGACGTAAAAAAAGAAATTTTAAAATATTTTTTA
Source organism: Solanum acaule (assembly GCA_036250505.1). Classification (NCBI taxonomy): domain Eukaryota; kingdom Viridiplantae; phylum Streptophyta; class Magnoliopsida; order Solanales; family Solanaceae; genus Solanum; species Solanum acaule. The sequence goes on from JAJOOR010007874.1 coordinate 2,433, forward strand.
AAAACATTCTTTGTTTTCTAGAAATTGGCCAAACCCATAAATATCCCAGTAAAAACAATTAGAATATATATATTTAAATAGTGAAGTGAACGAATAAACATATGTCGATATGTCCGAGTGGTTAAGGAGACAGACTTGAAATCTGTTGGGCTTCGCCCGCGCAGGTTCGAACCCTGCTGTCGACGTTTTTTTTAATATATATACTTATATTAAAAAATTATATGAAAAATACAATAAATTTCACCTCAAATATCAAAATAATATTTATAATAAAATGGCTAAAGTTCACCTAGTTTGAATTTGAAGTGATAAGTTTTTTACATTCTTAATTACATATATAAATTTGATCATAATATAAATTACTTTTGATAGAAAATGTTTTTATCTTCAAAGTAGAATATTTGCAATCAAATTAAGTAAAAAAATAATAATAATACTAATTGATGCTTATAATGAAGAAATTATTGGTTGTCTCGATTGTCGTAAAGGTAAATGTATTTATCGTACTAAAGCGTTATTTGAATCCTGTGATTTTTAAAAAGTAAATAATAATAATAATAATAAATTTGAATCCTGTGATTTTTAAGTACTCATCAAGGTCGAAGAAGCACAGGATTAATATTAATGGCATATATGTAACAATTATTCTTTATCATTTTTTTAGGCTAATCAATTGATTTCTTTTTCTTTTTTTAAAACAGCTTTTAAGCACATTAGCAGAAGAAGTAGAACTTTTATTTAATTAGAAGAACATATGATGGCGCTCAAAGTTTCTAATTATTTCTTGTGTTTATTTTTACTCGTCTATTTTGAAATCTGTACTCTTAAAAAATAATAATTAATATGAATATTTAATCATAATGCTCATATTAATTCATGTATAGTAGGGCTCATTAGGCTGGAAAATAAATTATGTATAACTTACATAAATCTCATAGTGTAAAGAGTAAATTACATCTTATTCCTACTTTTTTCTAATTACAATAATCCCTTAAAATTTGTACCTTCCGGATACATTAATTCTAATACAAGAAGAATCCTTCTGTTGCGCTAAAAAGGGAATAAAATCTGAAAATCTAATCAAATCCCATAAATTACGCTTAGGTTTCTTCTTACTCTCAATGATACAGAGGCAAATTCAGAATGAAGAAATTCAAAATTTCAAATTGTTTTCCCCTGTTCAGCGAAGAAACCTTTCAGATTTGATTCAAAAACTTTTGTTGAAATTTTGGGTTAGAGAGGTGAGTTATGAAGGATACAAAAGTGATGAAATTGTTGTTGGACAAACGATTTCCTTTTGAATCTTCAAGTTCATCGAAGATCCTTTCAATTTTGATTCAAGTTGTTTGGATTTGCTATGTATACCCTCTGTTTTTTCATTTTTGAATTTGTATATTGGTATATAAGTCGTGATACATTACTAGTTTGATGTAAATGTAATGTGTTTTTAGATCCCAAAATTCTTCTTTCCATTCTTCCAAAAAAATTCTCAATTTTTGAATCAAACTTGTCGACAAAATTGTAATGATACAACATGAATATGTCGATCTTGTTGAGACATTTCAGAATCTGAGAAAGTGAGGTGAGGTATGAACGATACAAAAGTGATGGAATTATTGTTGGTCAAAATATTGGTTTGTGCATGATAGAATTGTATTGTATCATAACGTTGAAACGAAGACAATATACATTAGTTTAAGAAACAAAATCAACTAAATACATTGAAAATCTGAATCTAAATGTATCAGTAAAGATGAACTACCAAAAAATAAAAAATAAAAAGTCAACAATCTAATCAATGGAAAGAAACGAAGATGTATCCTTCTCGGACTAATTGGGTAAGCCCAATACTGAAAGATCGAACCAATGGAATTAAGTGTATCAAGACCGCCAAACAATTCCAAATGCACTCCAAAATGAATTCTCTGCATTAGCAACGTTTTCCACCCCTCTTCCAGTAAAGAGACCGGGAGTAACAAATTCAATAATTTTTTAAGATGAAAAAACTAAAAAAAAAATTAAAAAAAAAATGAAAATTGAAGTGATGGAAAGAAATCTACCTCTTGAATAACTTGAAATCATTAATTGAAAGAGAAAAGATTTGAAATTCAAAAATGGATTAATGTAGGTAACTGTAGAGAGATTTGTGGCTTGAAAAAAGGAAAGAAAATTATGGGTATAAGATTTCAAATTAATGTATCCGGAAAAGGGAATGATGGGAGCAAAAAGGAGGATTTTTGATATTTTTTGAAATGGCAAGGAAAATAAGAAAATGTGATAATAAATGGTGTGTAATTATGTAATTTTTCCAAAAATTATTTCGTGATTAAGTATCCCAGGATTGTTATCACACCCTCAATGTGAGATAAAAATAAGGAAAAACTACATAATAGGTCATGAAACTCAAAATAATTACATGCTCATACCACAATCCAAAGTAATTCAAGAAATATCCATTCTTTAAAAAAAAAAAAAAAATTACAACTCATACCCTCATTCTTTAAGACTGATAATACTAAATCAATATCATGTACTGTATTGGTATCATTAAGGCTGATAATTTTGCTTAACTGATACTAAATCAGTATATATCTACTATATTGATATCATTAATATTTCTTGTTCAGAAATTACTCATTAGTCAATGATACTGTAAGAGTTTATGTATATTGTTGTGGTATCATTCAGGTTTCTTGTTCCAAAATTACTCATTAGTCAATGATTTTATAAGAATTTATGTATATTGTTGTGGTATCATATATTAAGGTTTCTTGTTCCACAATTACTCATTAGTCAATAATCTTATAAGAGTATATGTATATTGTTGTGGTATCATTAAGGTTTCTTGTTTAGAAATTACTCATTAGTCAATGATACTATAATAGTGTTTATATTTTTTTATGGTATATATCATTAAGGTTTCTTGTTCAGAAATTACTCATTAGTCAATGATAGTATAAGAGTACTTATAGTATCATTGACTAATGAGTAATTTATGAACAAGAAACATTAATGATACCAAAACAATATATATACACTGGTTTAGTATCAATGAAGAAAATCAACCTTAATAATATCAATACAGTATATGATACTGATTGAGTATCAGTTAAGCGTATTTATCAGCCTTAATGATACAAATATAGTATATGATACTGATATATATAGTATCACTTAAGTAAAATTAGTTTAGGGGTATATAGTGTAATTATTTAGTGGGGGCATGAATGTAAATGACTATATGTTTGTAATTATTTTACTTTTATGGGGTATTTGCTTAGTTTCCCCTAAAAGTAACACTATAATTTCGTGATTAATTGTCTCGCAATTTTATCCAATTAAAATGGGATAAGTTTATCTTAAAATTAATTACAAAAATAGTTATCCCTTATCCCTTGTATCAAACGAGTCCTTACGTTTAAAGAAATAATTTGAAGAATAAATAATTAATGTTAAGAGTAAAATAGCTTTTTTTATTATCTTTTTTTAATATATTAAAATAAAATTTTATTTTAAAAATATTAGACAAATAAAAATAAACGGAAGGAATAATTTATTTAATAGCTAGTAAGAACAGCTAGTAAAAGCAATCTTCAAAGCATATTAATTAGCAGAATTCATGTTGCATGTGCCTTAGTACTTGAAAGGTACATTCTACCCTTTATTTTTTTGGAACAGTCTTAAAGCAAAACTTTTGAAATTTGTTGTCCAGATAAACTCATGATGAACAGTTTGTTAGGAGTAGATTTATGGTTACTCTTTTCGTTTTAAAATAATTGTTATGTTTTATTTTTCAGAGCTAATTTAATTTTTTTTAAAAAAGTTAAATGTATTATTGAATAAAATAATTCATGTTTGTTCTCATTCTTAATCTCCTTTATCTGTCACACTAAAGTTCTAAATACATAAGAGTACCATTCCGTTAGAACATACCAAAAAATGAAAAAGTATCACATAGATAAAAACAACGAAATAACAATAAATGTAGTGATAAATAATAATTCGACTATCTTAATTTCAAGCTCTGAATTCTATCTTTTTTATTATTAGAGGAAATATGCTTGGGGCCGATGCCATTATTATTATAACATATAGAAAATTACCTTTCTAAGGTCACATGACTTATAATAGTGATATATACTTAAAAGGAAACATCCTTCAAAACATGAGCTGGAAAAATCATAGTTAGACCTTGGTTTCCTCTTTTAACACAATGTCTCTTTCTTTCTCTCTCAATCACTATATTAAAGGATACATCAATCTGAATCGTGATGCAGTGGTGAGACTGTTTCACCTTAATCAAAGGTTTCAGGTTTGAGTCTTAGCTTGTATATGATGAAAAACCTATTGGGTGGGGTTTAAACTTTTCATAAGGGGTTCAAAATTTGAAGAAGTAGACACACAAACTAATCGAAGGGGGTTCAATATCATCTACTATGTATACGTAAAAATAATTTTAACCATGTATACATAGTAATATTTTCCGCCAAAGGGGCGGATGAACCCCCTAACAGTATGTTGGCTCCGCCCCTCCCTAATTGAGCCATGTAGTGTACGATTCAAATTTAATTGGAGCTCTAATGTGGGCTCCGGACACCGATCGAATGGGAAACCACTTATATAATCTTTTTTTAAAGAAATTCATTGATATATGTACAAACTATTGATGTAAAATCCTATAACTAAAAAACGAGTAGCTAAAATTCAAAATTTATAAGCTTTAAATTCTGATTCCGTGTGATATTACATGTGTGTTATTTTAAGGCCCAACAAGAATTATTAGGGTTGGAAGATAGCTATGATAAGCCTCTTTAAAGTGTGAAAGAAGATCTTAGTTAAATGAAATGATTAATTAATTATTACATGTAATGAGAAGGGGAATCTTGAAAAGCCACAAGCATACAAAAGAGGCAGCCAGAATAAGAGCTGTCTTCTCATTTTTCATAATCAGTGTCTTATCTAGTTGTAAATTAAATTAAATGCATGCATATGGAAAATCCACTCTAATCATTATAGTAGTTATTCAATAATGTAAAATGGGGACCAAATATTTTAACACCGCTTGATATAACAATATTGTTGATGTGCGAACGACATCTCATATTATGATTTGTTATGAATAAGAAAAAAAGGTTATATATGGGTGTGAGAAAAGATATAATTATAGGAGTGTTCACAATTTAATTTGAGTCAATTTTAATTAAAATTAAAATTAACTTAATTTAATCAATTTTTAAGTCATTAAAATCATATAAAACTAAATATAATATAGTTTCTCGATTGAATTGGAATCGAGTTTGGTTCATTGTTCATTTATATATTAATCATACATAAACAAAATACTCTCTTTTGTCTACTATTATTTCTTGATATTACATAAAGAAGTGACAAAAATTTATTAGATAAAAAATAATATTATTTCAATAAAATATACTAAGGGCGAAATTTTCTCTCCTTTTAAATTTCTTTAATCTATATATCATTTTTTTTAAAATTATTATTTTAGCAAAGTACATGAAATATGATTATTATTATTTTTAAAAAGTACATGAAAATTGAAATTATGTATTTCTTTCCTCAGTGCTCGCAAAATTTTAAAAAATAAATAATAATAAACCTTCATTGTGGTAAAATAAAACAAAACCATAAGGACGACAAATTAAATATAGTCATGACGTATTAATTATCCAAATCTAATCACTCGTCCTCATTTGTTTGTTTGTTCAGAGAGTGTTAGATTATGTGTGTTCGGTAAAAAAAAGTTTTCCAATTTTTTCATGTTGAATTTGAAAAAAATATTGTTTACATGAAAACAAGTTTCTTGAATATGAGAAAAATGACTTCTCTAGTGAATATAGAGAAAACAAGTTTCGCAAGAGTGATATTTCACATTGATCGTGAATTTGTGTCTCCATGTACCCTCTCCAACATATCTCATCTTCACCCCTCATATAGGATGTAGCCCCGGCCCCATTGTCGCTATCCCATACATTTACTCCCTACCCCTATAGTATTTGTCTAGATTATATATAAATAATTTAAAATAATTTTCTTTTACTAATGTACCAAACACAAAATATAGATATATAAAATCGGTTTATTTTCTTAAAAAAACATTTTCCTTCGTAACGAACACCTATGTTATGATCTTGATTTCTATTGAAATTACTTCATCTTTTTTTTCTTCATTATTTTCTTAGTGTTAATTAAGTGGTCCTAAATTGCTTATTGTCCTGCATTATTTTATTCACGTTTGTTTTAATTTGTGTGGTAACGAATTTAGAAAGGGCCTCGTCGTGTTACATTAATTACATTACTTGACGTATCCAGTTGTGGAAAAAGACTATTTGATTATAACTATTCTTTTTCTCTTTTGCTGCTTTCATGACTAATTAATGCAATATATTCTTTGTTTTTTCATAATATAACATACTAATAATAGTGTACTAGTATTATTATTTAAGGTGGATTCTACATATGACCATTGGGTCCACTTATCAACTTGTATATTAAATCTTAGGGAAAATTTGATTAATAATTTTTGCATGAAGACGACGTAACCATTGCCATAAATATATTAACAGTTTTGTAATAAATGTATCATAAAAGGGATGGCAAAATCAGTATTAAATTCTTCCTTTTTCGAATTGGAAGAGTCCCATTTCAATTAAAAAATCATGTTTACAGTTCACTCCTCATCAAATTAACAATAATTATACAACAGTTTAAATTTCAAGAGTCAAAATTCTTACTCTTACCAATAAATCTGATATGCAAAAACTATATATAAAAATATTACTATAAGTTATGATAATTAAAAATATTTAAAAAATTGCGGTAAATTTTTATCTCAAAATTCCAAAGATATCACAACAGATATTATTTATTATATTATTGATATTTCTCTCGTGCATTGGAGTAGTGCCCGCCGGGTTTTGGGTGACGTGGCTTTCCCAGCAAGAAAACATCTCTTCGCTGTTACATTATCATTTGTATTGACTATATCTCTCTTTGACTCACTTTACCAATTGTAAGTTAAAAAATATTGACCTTATTTGGATTAATTTGCTAGCACATGTGTTTAATAATATAAATTTGTGTAGGTTATCGGCGCAGTAGTGGGACTATTTTATCTTAGATTTTGGATTCGAACTTTGTGTATGGAGAAAATTTTTTTGGGACCGTCACCTCAAATTGGCCCTACAATGCGCGAAACAAATTTAATCGAACTTTAATACGGACCTCAGGCACTGAATAAAAAATAAAATAATAATATATAGGTGTGTGTAGGTTATACCTGTCTACGTTGGATTATTGACAAAAGAAAATTTACCCAAATTACAAAGTTGAACTCAGACTCTTACGAACAAGGTTAAAGTTTAGCTAGTCAACCAAATAAACTACTAAAGTAATTAAGATTCATTATATATTATGCCTCTTTTTTTTTATTATTTTTATTTTTATTTTTAAGAACAAGGTTCAAGCCAGTTTACACGTATGTCTAAGACTACTCTAAATACTTTTATTCTTAATACCTAATATTTTATGATTATGTTAATAATTTTCAGTTATTTCGTTAATAATATCTTAGTCGTATTCTTGTTATACCTTTTCGATAAGGGTAATTACCATAAGTACATCAAGAAAAGACTAACATTGACATTGAGATACACCAAATTTATTAAAAAATTGAAGACATGACGAATGGATTAGGAGGGAGTAGTTGAGTTTTTTCTAATCATTATTGTTTTTTTAATATTCATGAATTCTTTAATAAAAAGTCTAAAGAGACATATCTCTTCTGTCCAATAAACTCCCTGCCCTCCCACCCACCCACCTATCTTGTGGGCAGTTAGCCACCCCACCTCTCTCTCCTTAAAGAAACATTGACATTTATCAATACGGATTGTGGTGTAATAGTGAAACGGTTTTATCCTTAATTAAAAATATCGAGTTTGAATTCTGAGTATGGAGAAAATTCTGTTATGAACATCATCTTTGAATAAGCCTTGAAATATGTGATCCAAATTCAATATGGGCAAACGAATACTACATGGAAACCCAAAAGAATAAAGAAACATTGCCATTTGTCTTTTCACAACTTGTTAACAGAATATTTTAATTCATCAAACAGAAATCCCCAAAATAACTGCCACGTGTCACCTAACTATTCTCCATAAGACTCCTTCGAAGTCCTCCAACTCTACCATCATTTTCAAAATTTACTGATGCGACTAATTTTAATAAAAAATATTGAATCAAGAGATCATATTCATCTCGCCACACGAATACGTATTGATCACAATACTTATATTAAGTGTAAGTATATCACTCTTCTCTTCAGTCAACCATTTCTGTTAAATCCCATTTCTAAGTCATGCTAAGAGTCCTCAACGAAAAGCTGAAGCGCCTCTGTTTTAGTCTCCGGTGGCCAATACGCTGCCGTTCAAAGAGCAAAATCAAAATTACTATGAAAAAACTGGGAAAATCCAATTCAAGTTCTCATTCTCAAATTGATCCATCAAATTCAAATGGGTCAGCAGCAATTCATCCCAGTAATGGCGAATTGAATCGTTCTAAAACTGGACGAACAATACGCGTAGCTACATTTAATGCTGCCCTTTTCTCCATGGCACCGGCACTTCCAAAGAGTAGTACTGATAGATCAGCTAGTTTTGATTTTGAAAATGACGAATTTTCAAATTCAAAAGCTGGTAAAATGAGTGATTACTATAATTTAAGAGTGAAATCAGCGAATGATCGGCCTAAGAGTATACTCAAACAATCTCCTCTTCATTCCACGAAAGAAACGGATACTCTTTTGTTGAAAAGACAAAGTTTCTCGAAATCGAAGTTGAGGGTTTCGATTAATTTACCAGATAATGAAATATCTCTGAAGAAAAGTGGGCAATTGAGGATTTTGGGATGTGATAGTGAGAGGTTTTCGGGGAGTGGGATATGTAGAGGAAAAGCTCCGTTAAGGTCTACTGTGAGTATGCCTCGGATTGATTGTCAAAACTATAGAATTACGAGAAGTGTTCTTGAAGTTTTGAGAGAATTGAATGCGGATATTTTGGCTTTGCAAGATGTTAAAGCAGAGGAGGAGAAAGGTATGAAGCCGTTATCGGATTTGGCTGATGCTTTAGGGATGAATTATGTTTTTGCAGAGAGTTGGGCACCTGAGTATGGTAATGCTATTATGTCAAAATGGCCAATCAAGTCCTGGAATATTCAAAAAATCTTTGATGACTCCGACTTCAGGTAATTTGATTTGATTGTATAAATATTTTTTACATCGTCAATGCATACAAGTTGAATGATACAATTCAAGAGTGATGGCAGATTTTCGATCATACAAATTGTCTTTTTTTCTTCTTCTTTTTTGTCGAATAAATTACAAATTTAACGAACCTGAAACTATGCAAACAGATTTTTCATGGTAGATTTTTTCTGCATCTTGTGCTGCAGGAACTTTGTAATTAGTTACTTCATATTTTATTCACATAAGTATGATCCATGTTGTACCTTACTGTATTTTCTATGTCATGACAAACTTATGCCAACCTAAAGCAAAAAATGAATGAATTAATAAAGTTACAGAAAGATTAATCATCTAACTCAAAAGTTTTAGCAAAATACAGAAATTCTAGCCAGCTAATTTAGCGCGTACAGAGTATTTTACTACTTATGAAGTATAATATCTCACTAAAGTGACAGAAAATCCGTTTTTTTTTTAATTAGATACAGTAACTCACTAAGTTCAATTATCTAGTTCTTAAACCTCTGGTAAATTTGGTATTCTTTTTATGGACAGTGTATGTCATAGTTACTAGTTTGTTTTTTTGACTGAATATATAAACAAATACTCAAACTTGACCTTAGCTGGGAAGTCACTCCACTTCAACTTGGTCTCAATAGGACTAAACAATCCAACTCGTCTCCGTTGTGTCTCGTGGACTCAGATGCTGATTTGGCACATACATGTTTATAGATGTCTATATGATTATTTTGTAAGTTGCAGTGTTCAACTGCCAGTCTGACATAGTGGAGACGAATTGAGGTGTCTAGATGTGCATACTCAAAGTTGGAGTCTTTATATATCTGTTGAGGCCGAGTTTTGAGTGTCTGTTTATGTATTATGGCTTGTTCTTTTGTAAGTGGTTGAGTTTAGCGGTTCATTTTGCCTGGATCTAAGGGTAGTATTCATGCAGTGATGTGCAATTATGGTAGTTCATTTGTCAAGATGTACATAAGCACTTGATTCAATTTTACAAGAGAAGCACAATACTATAGTGCGAAGCATAAAGAGATTATTGCATCTAATGAAAGGATGTTAATCTTTTATGGTGAATGCAGAAATGTTCTGAAGGCAACAATTGACGTTCCTCGAGTTGGAGAACTAAATTTCTTCTGTACACACCTTGATCACTTGGATGAGAATTGGCGAATGAAGCAGATAAATGCAATAATCCAATCATCTGATAAGCCACACATTTTAGCCGGGGGTCTAAATTCTCTTGACGAAACAGATTACTCTACAGAAAGATGGACAGAAATTGTAAAGGTAAAATACATCATAAATCCCAATTCGAAAAAAGAAAATCAAATCACATATTGCTTCTTTCCTCATTCTGTTTGAATCGTCGTTTTGCAGTATTATGAAGAGATGGGAAAGCCAATACCAAAATTCGAAGTAATGAAGTATTTGAAGAGTAAAGAATATACAGATGCTAAGGATTTCGCTGGGGAATGCGAGTCTGTTGTCATGATTGCCAAAGGACAGAGTAAGATATTCCTTCTGTTTCAATTTATATGATGATCGTTTTGTATTGTTGGCTCAAATCTTGTTAAATATGTACAGGCGTGCAAGGAACGTGCAAGTATGGAACACGAGTGGATTACGTACTTTCATCATCCGATTCACCATACAAGTTTGTTCCAGGATCATACTCGGTTTTCTCCTCGAAAGGAACATCTGATCACCACATAGTGAAAGTTGATTTGGTAAAAGTAGATACTGTTCCTCACGAATACGTCAACAAGAAAAGGCGGGATTCAAAACATAAAGTAGTGAGGATTACACATTCAAATCCAAACAAGGGTGTATGGAAAATAGACACATGAAAATTAAACATAGGCAGATTGTTAATTATTGTGATTGATGTATGGCTTTATGCTTTCTTCTCTGTTCTTTGTAAAGAAAGATATCTTTTAGGGTGGGAAAAGTGTTGTTTCCACTTCATTACACCTTGCTTTAGAAAGCAAGATGCAAAAGGAATAGATGACATAATTTATATGACAGATCTTGTAATTGAACAACATATCTAAAGCAGTTTGAGCTTAACTATAAGAGCTAAATATGCTGGTCCAGCTTTACGAATTTGTTCTGTTGCTTTAGGCTAAGCTCGCCTGAGGCTGATTCAAGATTTGAAGTTTATAGGTTCTTATAGCGACCTCAAGTTAAGACACCAATTATAACGGATAAAAACTCAAATATTTATGTACATTTAGGGGTCGCTTGGTAGAGTGTATAAGAATAGTGTTGAATATGGACTATGGTATATTAGTTATGCTGAGATTCTTACACAGTGTTTGATTTGGAATATATTAAAATAACATGCATTATATAACTAATGTCGGGCATAACTTATACCTGCATTACTAAGACACCTTATTCAACACTACTCTTATACACCCTATCAAATGATCCCATCTCTTAATATATACATAAGGTCTGGGCAAAAACTATTAAGTAAACGTGAACCTGCATATTACATTATAATCCTCACCTAATCATGACAATGTGTTTATGTATGAATCAATTAAATATAGTAAATGTAAGTTGCTGTGGTGTAGTGGTTATCACGTTAGTCTTACACACTAAAGGTCCCCAGTTCGATCCTGGGCAGCAACATTATATTTCTTTTAATGTCAATTACCTTTTTCCTTTATTTTACAGGGTAGACTTGACTCCTACCATGTCAATAAATTATCGGAACTATATATGTTTCTTTATGGTAACTAATTAGTAGTATTTATCTTTTTTTTTACATCCCCAATATACATAGGTGAATATATATCGTTTCAAATGTCTTTTTGTGTTCAATCTTAGTTTGTTTATGCAATTGATCAACAAATAAAATCGTACATGCAAAGAGTTTTTTAATTAATTTGATCCGTAAGCTAGGGTTGATAAGTCAAGTGGATGAATTGAATTTGCGTGAATTAAAATGAGTTAAAATAAATAAACAGGTAATTAATTAACCTGTTCAAAAGATTATTTGGTATGAAATAAGCTAAAAATGGGTCATAACCTAATCCCCTCACTAATTAAGTTCTAATTTCTTTAAATACCAAACAAAATTAATAAAAAAAATGGTGAACTTTCGCAAATAGTCATTATAATAAACTTAATTATGCTTCATAGCTATAGTTTACATATTAACGGGTTGTAGCTACAATTTAAGCTACCTCGTTTGTATAATTTGTGGGTACATTTGTATAATTCAGTTATTTTTGTATAAACTCGAAATAACAAATTTATACAGTTACAAACATTAGAAGTGTAAACAGTTATACAAATTATATTATACAAATTCCGAATTATACAAAAGTTATACTAATTATATTATATAAATTCCGAATTATACAAACGTGCAAATTATACAAAACTAAATAGCTGAGCTGCATAATTATAGTTAAAAGTAGATCACGAATTGTAATTAAGACAAACTATAACTATGTTAACTAATTAACTAGTATATGTTTCCCAAAAAAAAATTATTTTATCAAAGACTATACTATTATACTAAGTCATAGCTACCAAGTTCCAATAACTAATTGGTCTTATAGTGAGTCTACTTCACCCTTAACCAAAAGTTTTGGATTCGAGCATTGGGTATGAATAAAATTTTATTGTCTGTGTCACCTCCGTGCGCACTCCAAATTTACTCGAGGCTTCAATACTGACTCCGGTATTTCGTTCACACAGTTGGGCCCACACAATCTATAGATTATAACCAAAACGGTAATAACGGTTAAAACAACTTATCGCGCGCTTTTTCAATAATTGTTTGAGCTTCTTAAATACTTCCAATTCAATAATTTTCTCATTCCCATGGAAAACAACAAATTACTACGTAACTACTCAACAGTTCATTTTTTTTATTTCTTTTAACATCGATCGATCTATTAATCTTCATCAGATTACTTGTAATTAAGAGAATCTGTTCTTCAATATGAGGAACAGAAACAAGTACGAATCTATCGAGTCATATCCCATTGATGATTATCATAAGCCTCTACTCAACATTTCATTAGATACAAATTACAGAAAGCCTAGGGTTTGAGAGCTTCAATGAGAAATCAAAATGCAGTTTCAACGAATTAGCTGAACGAAGATCAAATACAAAATGTACTAGTAGTTCAGTAGCAGTTAGAGATTTCCCGCCACTTTTATCAAGTTTGTTTGAGAACGGACGGCCAAGATTTGATCTAGAAAAAGTGAGGGAAAATGGACGGCTGCAGATTTCAAGGGTGAAAAATACTCGCCCGGAGGTTATTGTTGAACGTATACATCCAGGTGAAGAAAGTGATGGCAGTGTGAGAATAAAGTTTATCGATGGAAAAAAAAGATTCGTCTTCTTCTGGTAAAGAGGAATTATAAAAATAATACAAGAATAGTAGAAGAAGATGAATCTTGAAATGACAGTTATAGTGATAGATTGATAGTGATGGTAGTTTACTAATTTTCTTCTATCACGTAGTATGAATTTTGCATGAAGAATTAATAAATAAATGTGTATGTCATGCAAAAATAATTTTTTTGTTAAAGAAGTTTGTGGTGATCTTGTTTCTTTTAGATGAATGATCTTATTGTGTTTATGGGGAAATATATTGATTTGGAATAAGTAAGTAATATAATGAGGCAAATAATATATAATATTGATTTGAAAAAAGATGGATTTTTGGAATTTAATTTGTGGTTTTATGTTATGAGATTTGAATTGGCTATAAAATAATGTTGGTAAAAGCAAAATGAAGTTGAATTATTTTTTGAAGCAGATTTAATCCTTTTTTTTCAACTGTAATTTTATTTGATGCATAATGTGTGTTTCCTACTGAATAAGACTGAATTCATTAAGATCCCCATTGGTGTGCCCAACGATCCCTAACAAAATAAATACATATTACTCTTTCAGTTTCAATTTATGTGATGTATATCTTCTTTTTTTGTTCGTTTTATGAAAAAATGTCACTTTTCTACTTAGAAGTAACTTAACTGTAGACAATAAGGGACGCGAAAACGCTTTAAGTGTGAGATAAATCAATGAGTACGACAAATGAAAATATGTGATCCCACATCTTGAGAAAAACATTTCTTCACTAACTGAATGGTGCTAGCTCTACTTTTTTCCTTCATGGAGAATGTGATCCATGATACAACAAACACTCAAATGTCTTAAATTTGAGTATGAGAATCAGAATGTAGTTTCAAACGACAGCACGAATTCTGTCAACTCTCTGGCTATTTGATGATGAACCGATATCAAGGTGCTAACTGCTAAGGTAATTTTATGATGCATTAATAGCAGCCTGGATTTGTTCCAAAGTTCTTCCTTTGGTTTCAGGTACTATCTTTATCACAAATAAAATGGAAAGTGCATTCACTGCAGCATACAGAATGAAAGTACCTGAAAAACAGTGAAAATTAACTAATGTGAGTTGAAATATCTCATATATCTTTGATGTATGATATTTGTGAATGACAACTGCTTAATTACCGAAAGAATTCCAGGTCATGAGGAAGTTGAATGTGTAGGAGCACGCCCATGCTCCGAACCAATTCACTAATGTTGCAAGGCTCCCAGCAGCACCTTTAATATTTATAGGATATATCTGCACGAAAGGCGTTTCTTAGGCTTAAAAATGTCTCCAGAATGTTCAGGATGGTATAGATTTACATACCTCTGACATCACAACCCATGGAACTGCTCCCATTCCTACTGAAAAGGAACCGATATAGACCTGGCGTTTGAGAACAAGTATTAGATAAACTGGAACGAGGGAGGGTTGGGGTCAGGGTAAGCTATGCAGGGGACAATTTTAGGAAGGATAGTGATGGTACCAGTATGCCTGTTACAGCAAGTATCGGTGCTGCCTTTATTGCAATTTCATGTCCCTGGTTCAAGCAATTCAATTTTTTTGTCAAAGTGTTTTCGAGATATAATAAGAATATTAAGCAGTTTTGGTTATAATGTTGACCTTCAGATAGAATGAGACTCCTGTTAGTACACAGCCTATGACAAGTCCTGTTCCTGAAACCTGCAAACATATCGCGATCATTATATTCAATGAATGCAACGTATAATATCCTCAAGAAAATGGCTTTCTTTTCCGAGATATACCAATAAAAGAGGTTTTCTTCCAGCTCTGTCAATTAAGGCTGCACCCAATGCGGTGATGGGAACCTGATGAAGAAAATAAAGTAATGTGAATTATCCGTTATAATACCAAATGTTAGGATGGAGATATCTAGCATTCATTGAACTGAGAGAGTTAGAGTCGGAACCTGAATAATTGCATAGATTATAGTTCCGATGTCAGAGGGGAACCCTGGAAAAGAAATGCAAATGGTTAGTGAAGTTTCAAGTTCTAAGCAATATTACAATATTGAATATCCTGTGTTTCTTATCGCGAGTGTAAAATGATATTTGACAATGAGGGAATGCTACCTGAGGACTCAAATATGCTACCGGTGTAGAAACAGATTCCATTGATTCCACCAAACTGTTGAAACACCATAAGTCCAACTCCCACCTGTCCATAGGTTTACCATAAATATAAATTAACCAACAGTTTCAGCTACCAAAATGTTGAAAAAACAATGTATAGGAAAGGAACTTTACTATGAGTGAGCTCGAGTATCTTCTTTGAAACAAATCAAACAAGTTGACTTTCGGAAGCTTTTCAAGTGTTTCTATATAATCCTGTCACAGACAGATCAGGAAGTCATAGATGAACTCCGAAGAATGAAAGAAACTGAAATTTGAGTTTTCGAGAATAATGAACCTTGATTTCAGCTGCCTCCTCAGATATATCAGCATCTGTGCCTCGAAGTTTACGTAGTGCAAGTTCAAACTCCTTTTGATGCCCTATTTTTGCCTATTAGATATAATGGAAATGTTAATGTCATTTTCTTGATTTTACTGACAGTATGAAGTATTAAACATTCGTTTTTGTAACTCACCAACCACCTTGGAGACTCTGGAATGATAAAGAGACCGAAAATGAGAATAGCACATGGAATCAATCCTGGAAAAAGAAAAACAAAACTCTTATCGATCACTTGATCAATACATTGTTCGTTGTGGTTATTTCTGTGTATACAACATGATGCTAAAACAAACCTGTTAACGCCAACATTCTCCATGTCATCATAGTTCCTATAATGAAGGAAACTGAGACTCCACAACATATCATCAGCTGGAGGTTTAGACGTAACAAACAGTCAACGGTAAGATAAACAAGAGCCTACCACAACAATATCTCCTCCATACCCTATAGAAGTATAGTATGTTTCTTCCTCATTTTATCGAAGACTGAAATAACCACATTGTTTCCAAGTTATCTCAGCTAAAGAAATGGTGATATAGACTACTTGATAAACGATTGAAAAAAATACAGATAGCAAGTTTTATTCTTTACCTGGTTTATGGTTGTCAAAGCTCCTCGTAAATCTTTAGGTGCAATTTCAGCAATAAATACCGGCACCTGAGTTGTTGTTGTCCAAAGGGAAATGTCGGAATCAAGAAGTTTGAACACATTATAACTATAGTTGGATATATTAATAAAACAACCGATTAACGTACCACATAAGAGAAAACTCCCATTCCATATCCTGTTGCCAATCTTCCAATGTCCAGAGCAAGTGCTCCCTTGAAGAAGTCAAAAAATAATTATATCAGTTCATAAGACCTACAAAGCAATTCCTCTGTCACGAATATGATAAGAGAGCTTGTAGTAAACCTGAGCAAAGTAAATGGCTAACCATCCAGCAACACAGAAACCACTTGACATTCTCATTGCCTGTTTGTGTGTTACATACATACATACATAATTATCAGGCTGTATAAAGACGATATGTGAACGTTGATACTGGTGTAAGAATTTTCTTCAGCTTACCCCTTTACGACCAATATAATCAGCAATTGGACCACTTGTGATTGCTCCAATCATTGCACCAAATGTCAATATTGAACCAAAGAGTGAGAACTGTATTGGAAAAATGCTAAGCACATTCAATGTATAGTCCAATACAAAAACACAGGTTAAGAATGCCAAAAAAATCTCCAACAAGATCGATATTCCATTAAGAACGGGAGAATTCTAATCAATGTAGATTCTTGACATCATGTTAGTGTTCTAATACCAGTACAAATACTTCATTCTAATACTAGTTCATTTATCGTTTGGTCAGCAGAAGTACTTCAGGCTGATTGCAGATGAGTTGAGCATTCTTGATTCGATTAACTAGAAAATGCTCACCTAACGAAGTGAATGAGTGAAGGATTTAACTTATATACATTGACATTGTACAAATTCTTACACTATATGTATAGATACCCTATTATAGCATATTACCTGCCTTATTTTCCTAGTTACTAATCTCACTCAAGAAAATGGTTAATTACATGGGGATTTTCCTGGGGATTAGTATGAAAATTTGCAGGAAAATAAGTTTCCTGCGGATTTTCATACTAATCCCTAGGAAAAATCCTCATGTAATTCACACTTTTCTTGTAGTCTTATTATGGATTGTTAACTTGACACGAAGTTTAAGAGTCAATCTTATGGTCCTAAACTAGATATATGTAGAATGTACCAAAATGTCAATTAATTTTGTAGTTTTAAACATGCCACATGAAAAGTTAAAATTAAAAAAATCCAAAAAAGGAATATATATATATTTTTCTAAACGAACTAAAAAGGAAAGTAAAACAGATTAAAAGTATATCTTTTCTCTATATCTAACCTCTGCTATAGATAAGTTAAGATCCTCTCTGATGGCGGATTGTATTGGTGATGAATATCCAGCCTGAAAAGCGGAAAAAAAGAAGGATTTAAGTTATACACGCTAACAACAATCAATAATAAGATTTCTCAGATGATAACTCAACTAAACTAACAGAGCGGTTATTATCTCAGAAAGTCATTTTCTTTATTGAAATCAAGAAGAAAACGTAACTATTAGTTGAGTGACTGTCTGATGAACTTACACAAGATCCAAATGAATATGAACCACAAACAGCCACAAATGTGCTAAGGTAAACCATGCACCTATCTTGTTTCTTCTCATAACATCCATTTTCAACCTTTTCACTTTTATTTGTTTGAATTATAAGAGGAGTTCTTATTTCTTCATTTACTCTATTCTCACTTTGCTCTATATCTTCCTTCATATTTTCTTTTCTTTGGTATTTGCCTTAAACTATAGAAAAGTAAGAAGATATTTTTAGAGGCAATCAAGAAAAAAAGGGAGTTTATGGATGAGCATCATATGCGTACTTTATATGCTTGTGGAAATTTTTACAAATGGTTCATTTTTAGTATTTAATTTAATTTTCTAAAGTTTAATTAGATCTACATCAAATAATGACTTGGCAGAGACGTGTGAAATTAAACTGATTAAAGCAACAAAACTAATTAGTAATTTTCTAATTAGGAAATAGGGGCGGTTTCAAATGAGGAATATGTGTGTTATTAGGTAGAATACAGAGTTTTAAAATTATTTTGCAGGGATAATTATCTAATCAGATTAATTTATACATTATATTTACCTAATATAGCAAGAGTTCTAAAAAGTTAATAAAGATAGCGATAATTTATGATATTCGCTATATATAATACAAATAATAGTTTCAGAAATTTGTATTGTATTAATGATATTGGGTAAATTTAAAAAATTCTCTCTATGTTTGATAATTAGGGCTCAAACTATTGTTATTTGTGCAAAATACTTTGTATGTGAAAGAAACAACAAGTATGACTTAAACTGAATGTCCAATTTGTGAATTTACTCTTCAATTCAAAATTCATGATGTTTAAATTTTAGATTCAAATTTGTCAATAAAAACAAGGTTTTTTTCTCTGTATTTGGTCCACACTTGACTCTTTTCTGACAGTGACCTACTGTTTATCCCCTTTCTTAATGATTTTTCTTTTTTTAACTGATGTATAATGTCCTATAAAATAAATTTGTCCTAGAGCATAATAATATTATTATTCACTTATAACCAATGTATATTCTTTGTCTATACAGCTCATTTGTCTTTTCATTTAATGCTGTGCTAATTATCTTAACAAAATACACTGCTCCCTTATCCTAAGCTGCTAGGATACATAGACACACATCTTTAGTAGTGATCAAATCTTCAAAATGGAATTTTTTTAATGCAAATTCAAATTAGCTTAGTCTCGAGACGAATATCAAACACCGAGTTCAAATTAACTTATGCACATAAATGTTCAATAGAGACGATGCCTTTGATTAAAAAGAAAATTTAGCTTAGCCTCGAGATGAATATCAAACACAGAATCAAATTAGCTTAGCATCGAAACGCATAAACACTGAATAGAGAAAGAAACATAGGTAGGTAGAGAAAAGGACAAGATTAGCTGAGCAGTATGTTTTTGGGGCTATTCTGCATATGGCAATTTAAAATGGAAATTTCCAACTCAAGATACTTTAGCATCTAGTCATTACAATAAAAATAATTTTTATCAGCAATAAATATGCATATTAACAAAGAGTTAGTTAATTGTTATTAGATCTAATGTTGCTATAGACTTTAGCGATTTGTAAATTGCCACTAAAAATACAAGCTATTAGCATTAATTAATTTCCGCTAAAATATTTTTGGTGTGGTGGGTAGGCATCTTAATTTTAAGTAGTTCCAATACAGGAGAGGTCATTGATCCAATCTTTTTGGCGTTTTAAGACATCATCTGTGTGAAAAATGCTTCAATATTATACTTGTGGAAAAAAAAAAAAGACAACTTGCATTATGACATTGACACAGATCAAGATCAATTTTGATTAGCCAACTAGGCCCTTTTTTTGAAATTTTGTTTGATTAGGACAGTTAGGTATCAGATGGTATAAGGGAACGATACATTCAGTATTTATATCAAATCAAGTGAATGTAGAATATGCGCATTTTATATGAATATTTATATTTTACTTATGATAAAGTATTAAATCTACGTCTCCGTCTTTTAAAACACTGATATCCTGTCATTGTGCATGAGTTGTCTTGAAAGTGGAAGTTAGTTGTTGTACACATATATTCATCTGGTCCTATTTGAATATAAGAAGTTTGAAATGTTTACGTCAAATAAGGACAAATTATTAATTATTTGAATGAACTGAACCCACATAGAACGTCCATATTGAGCTTTCACATGACCAGTACCAATTAGTTAGGAATTGACATGCGATTTCAAATCGTTATATGAAATTTTAAATTCTTCAAAAATCTTGATTTGTGAATTTTATATCATGATTTCACATGATAATTGAATCATAAATTTATGTAAAATAACCCGTCATTTTTTATCTATCAACCCTTTATTTCATAAATAATCAAAATTTATAGTTGATGGTATTACTTTTATAAACCTTTAAATCATTTATATCTGATATAACTATTACTGTCACCAACCAAATTTATTATTACTTCAACCATAGTCGTATACTACAACAACTCATGTTTAATTTTACTTTTTTATTGAATTTAAGTTCAATCAATAAATGTTGTATCTTTTTAGAATAACTTTGTGATAGTGTATTATACTTTTGTTATAATTTTTTGCTTATTTGATAAGAAAATTGTATAATGAATTGGGACAGTTTTGATAGTTTTCACAAAATTATGAGGTTTATTGTTTATGAAAAAAAAATACAACTTAAAAAATCAAATTGCGTGGCCAAACAAAACTTTAATTTCATCTCATATTACCAAACGACTTGTAATAAAAACTTTAGTATAAGCATGTTCAATTATAAAAGTTGTGTGGAAAAGAATAGCTACAAACGCGCAATTAGGATGAGCATAATTTATGCCAAGTACTGTCAGATTCGATCGGTCTTATTATAATAGCAATAAGGCATGTCGTTATTAATAACATGGGATTGGAACCCATTTGTCTCTGTTAATCCTCTATTCAAAATTTAAATCATGTGCTAAAACTAACATGTATGCGTTTGTGTCACCCTTAATTAAAAATCTCGAGTTTGAATCCTGATTTTGAAAAACAGTCTATTGAGAGTGTCATCCACAAATAGGCCCGTCCGGACATCGGATGGAAAATCAATTCTAGTAGAATCGCTGCACATTGCTAATTTTCTATAGCCTCGTTTGTCATTTTTACTGCATATGTAACACCATGTGAGGTACTCTGCTTGTCCAGCATCCAATGCTTTGATATAGTTTGTTTATACGGAAAAGGGTCAAAAATGCTTTTAAATCGCTTTAACTAATATAAATGATGAATTACTATGATCTTTTATACGTACGAAAAATAATAATGTAGGAGTTACCACATTACAAATTTACAATTACCAGAATCATGGTTTATCAGTACCAAATGTTTCAACTTTACGCATTGATAGTGTAATGTAATTGTGTAAAAGTTAGCAACATGTTACAATCAGTTGAACTACATTGATAGTGTAAAAAATCTATACACTATCAATGTATATGAGTTAAATACTATCACAAAATATCATCGTACCAAGAACCATCTATACCACCAGCTATAGACAAGAAGACGCAGACCAATGCAAGGACATAGCTACTTTTGATAAAGGGACTCAATTGAATCTCATTCACTGACAGTGCAAAGAGGGTAATTTTTTCTTTTTGAAGTTCACGGATTTTTACCCTTATTGTCAGCCTATTCTTCAGAAACAACAAATGAGACCACCTATATAGTTGCAGGTCAGTTAGTTTAAGGAAATCAAATGCATTACAAAATATTAGTATCTTTAGTCTTGGTAAGGCAAGGGACAATTGAAGAGTCCTCTTGCTCTTTAGCTAGTACCTCTGTTGAAGAATGTTCCATATCCATTAAAATAACCACATTACAACCACCAGAATCATGTTCATTAATACTGGTTTAACTTTTATATACGGAGAGCATAAAAATTAGTAACATGTTATACTATGTTGAAACTACACTTATACTGTAAAAAGTCTAAGCACTGACAATGTAAATAAGTGAAACCTTACCACTAAACAAACTAGATCATGTGGAAAGATCACTTGTCCTCAAGAGTGTGGAAGGGAGGATGCAATTTACCATTAGATGCATGCTAGCTATAGAGGTGATGTAGTTCTTGCTCCATCCATCATGTTTGTTGTGGCTGAAGAAACAGAGTCGTGATCTGCTCCTTTTAGGACTTCAACCTAATATGGAGCAGAGTTGATGCTAATCGAACTCTGTCTTCTTTATGCCCTTACGAGCTCTGCTTCAATATCATGGAGATTGCCTCTTTGATATTTCACATGTTATTCCTACTATGGCCTTCGCAACCTGCTGTTCCTCTATTGTTAGAAAGCAATAAATGAAACATATGTG
Organism: Solanum acaule; assembly: GCA_036250505.1. NCBI lineage: Eukaryota > Viridiplantae > Streptophyta > Magnoliopsida > Solanales > Solanaceae > Solanum > Solanum acaule. Next base: position 25,074 of record JAJOOR010007874.1, read on the forward strand.
ATAGCAGGATCAGTGAGATGAAGGTAATCAAAGGCACTACGTAAAACAAGGAACATTGAGAGAGCAAGTTGTGTACTAAACATCATGTTTTATTCATCCTAACTATTACATAAGAATCAAAAGTCAAGTACACATACATAGTCACTGTACAATTTGTGTTAGTGTTCTGGTTCCTATCAGAAACAAATTTGAGGCAAATAAACCAATGAATAAGCTATTCATCACAACTCATAGAATGTCAATCAAGGCAGGCAGATCAAAATGATACTGTAAAGCTCTATCGCGATCTGTGATCCAATGTTCTTGCCCTGACAGAATCACTATCTGCCAGAGGTGTCTCGCGCTCAAATATGTAAGTCTGATAGCCTGCAGCTGTGGACAGATTACCTGAGTTACCACTACTGCTAACAGACCTTTCAATGTCATCAAGATCAGCAATGAGAGAAATTGGTCTCTCCGGTATGGTTGGAACAGGTATCTCAGCGTCCAACATGTTCACAACCTGGTCCATTGTTGGCCTCGCGTACAATTGTGGATGTGAACAAAGAACAGCTACCAATACATACTTCTCCATAACTTCTGGTGGCCCCAAATGCGGAATGCTGTCTTCAAGAACATCTAATGCTCTGCCTTCCCTAACCAATGACCAGGCCCAATCAGTTACAAGCGTCGGCTGCCCCTCCTTAAACTCCATTATTGCTTTCTTTCCACTCAAAAGCTCAAGAAGCACAACTCCAAAGCTATAAACATCACTCCTTTCAGTCAATTGGCCATACAAAGCATACTCAGGTGCTACATACCCCATCGTCCCTGCTACACGAGTGCTCAAATGAGTCATCCCTTCAGGAGTGAACTTTGCCAATCCAAAATCCGCCACCTTAGGTTCAAAACTCTCATCTAAAAGTATATTACTAGCCTTAATATCCCTGTGAATAATACCAGGTTGTGCTCCATAATGCAGGTAAGCCAATCCTCTAGCAGTGCCAATTGCAACTTTCTGCCTAATACCCCAACTCAATTTCTCATGTCTCGTCCCAAACAAATGATCATGAAGACTCCCATTCTTCATCAAATCACAAACAATTATCCTCTGATGACCCTCAAAAGGAGTTGTCGCCGTGCAGTACCCTCTCAAAGCCACCAAATTCACATGCCTAACACTAGCAATAACCTCCACTTCATGCGTGAAACTCGCATCTCCAGCAACCGAACAATTCTTGAACCTCTTTAAAGCTACTTCAATCCCACCAGGCAACACACCTTTATACACATTCCCATACCCTCCTGTCCCAACTATATTCACCCTCGAGAAATTCTTCGTAGCAGCCTTAATCTCATCAAAATCATACCTAATCAAAGTAGTACTTCCACTAATCGAATCCAGACGAGAACTCAAATTACTCTCCAATCTCTTAGTATTCCACTTTTTAGCCAACCCAATTTTCCTCTTCCTCCACAGAAACCAATAACCAAACACAACGAGTGCGAAAACCAACACACAAACCACCACCACCACAATAACAACCACATTCTTCTTACCCTTTCCTGAGCTACCAACACTAACATCAAGAAGAAACAAACATTTTGCAGTACCCTTATCAGTAGGTCCAAACTGATTAGCAAAAGCAGCTGCATAAACCGAAGGATAAGCTGCACAATCGAACAAATTTCCAACAGAAGGACCAGGTAGATACGAAGCAAGCCCAGATAAACTAGTAGTACAAGTAGCACAAGGGGAATTGTTCTCTAAAGACTGATTACACGAAGAAACAATATTAGTAATCGCAGCAGGAGATACCTTAGACTCGAACTCGGAACGAGTTGTGATATTCATACAACCCTGAGAGATCCAAGATGTTTGAAACCCACATGAACTCCGGATATCAAAGTTTTGGACATAATCGTTGACCAGAGACTGATAAGAGTTCCAGCAAGAATCGGCGGAACTCAGAGGCGGGAAGAAAGAATTGGTACGGCGGAGATACTCCGATTGAACTAGACGTAAACCCTGACGAATGTACTGACACTGCGCTGTGGAATTCAAAGTGGGTCTTTTTGAATTTTGATCTATGATTTTGCGAAGTGAACTGAAATCGAGAGGACATGAAGAAGAATTGGTGATTTGTCCAAAACAAGAAGAAAACGAAAGGCAAAGAAACAGGAAGAGACGAAGAAAAGGGAACATGATTACGAGATGAAGAAACAAGATTTATTCAGCTGTCGGTAATCAATACACATAATACTTATGAAACATGTAAGCACAAATTGTTGTGTTGGAGATTAATCATCTACCATTTTAATTAGTATAAAGTAGGATATTATTTTAATGCAAATGAGTGAAGAATATTCATATCTGGAAGGCAGCCAAGATTTTGTAGTTTTTGGGTTCTAGAAATTGTGTGCTTCTGGGAAATGAGTTGAAAGGTTGAGATTTGAGATCTATTCTGTCTCTCATAGGAAAAGAGGGTCTTATTTTTATGTAAACTGTTTAGTCAAAAGGGATTAAAAGTCAAGAACACCTACTTTTGGTTAAGCAATTGAAGTTTTGATATCAACTCTGAGGAAGGTTACAGAGGGTCAATCGGAAACAGTCCCCTGTCCTATAAAAGTAGGGACACGGCTATGTACATTTTACCTTTCTCAAATTCCAATTGTGAGGTTACACTATATTTATATTTGTTATTGTAATTGAAGTTTTGATATTAGTAATGTGTAGTTGTGGTTGACAAATAAGAAAAAGTTACAAGTATGAAAGCATATCTGTAAAGAAAAGGAATGACATATATGAAATGGAAAAGAAGTTAAACGGGTTTTGTTTTAGGAAAAATATTTTGAGTACTAAATAAAATTAATTTAAAGTACTCATATGAAAATCACAAGTCCAGGCTGATCAACTTATAATTTCGGGTCATTTTAATTTCATTGTTTTATTTTAACTTGACACATATTTAAAATGGTAAAGAATATTTTTGAATCATATATTTTTAAATTAAAGATATATAGTGTATTAAATATCCTTAAATCTTGTGGTCATAAATTTGAAAAATTGAAATTAAGCCAAAAAAAGTTTTTTTTTAAGGGGAGTATAAAAAAAATACTTAGGGCAAACAAATTAAAATAAAATGAGTATTTTTTATGTTTACCAAACGCATAGAAGTTTAAAATGTTTATAGGTAATTTTTTATTATAAGATTACTCAATCACTCTAAGTCATTTTATATGTATGTTGACGAAAGGTAGCATGCTCATAGATTAACCCAAATGTGCAAATATATAAGTCTAAGTCATATTAACTTAAATACAACAATTTTTTATTTTACATTCCAAATTAAAATGATCATTCCAGTATCTTGAATAATTTTTTGTTTAGAATTACCTAGATTTTGTGGTATTATTTTATTAATTAGAGAAGGCAGATATTCATGAAATAAATTAGGTATGCACAGTCAAAAAAAAAAAGTCAAAAACACCAACGGATGCTACTACAAGCAGTTGGTACAAAATTACTAAAAGATGTAGTGAATCTGTTCTTCTCTTAATCAGATGTCTCAGATTCGAACTTTGAATATGAAAAAATTCTTGATAGTAAGCTCTTTTCCTCAAATAGGGTCATACGAGGTGTGATTCCAGAATAGTCGAATTTTAATACGAGTACCGAACATCGAATGGATATAAAAAAAAAGTAGTTAGTAGAAAAAGCTGATGCAAGTCTTGTTAGGATTGGGCCAGCCATAGCTAACACCAATTCCATTCTTTGGAATTTTATAGTTGGACCTTCCTAATGGTAGGGAAAGTCATAGTAGGTAATCATTTCTTATTTGAATGCTAATATGCAAATCTGTTTACTGTTCAATGATTTATCAATGAAAAAGTCTGAATCAAAAAGCTGGATTTGAATTAATAGTGGGTTTAATTGTTGCATAATGCACTTTTCTTGGAACCTATAAAGATTTTTTTGATACATTAATCTTTGTGCATTAATGGTGTAAAAGAAATTACACTATCAAAATCACTAGTTATAGGTAATTAATTAGTAACTCGATGAAAATAATAATTACTAACTTAGAGTTAATGGTAAAAAACCAACCTCTAAACCATCACAATATATGTCTAAATACAATTTTGAAATCTATGATCAAATGAGAACTTAAAAACTAAAGTCATATAAACATTACTAGGAGAATATTATAATTTGAATATAATATATTTATGTCCGACATAACTTTTTATTATAACAAGAGCATAAGTTAAAGATCAACACAAAATAAGCGCACAAGTGCCAATACCCTCCCCCCAATATCTCCATCCTCACCTGTTTTCTTGTATTTGATGGAAGAACTACTTTTCGAGCCCAAATCACTTTGCTACATATCATGTGCAATGGCCCAAGTTTACTACCTTTTCACTTGAATAGCTTAATAATATTCAAATTCAAACCAAATTTTAGCTAGTACAATCATTATTAATATTAATGTAACGATTGGTCAGGTCGTTTTGAACTCCAAGAATTTTTTTTAAAGAATTTTTTCTGAAAATTTTAAATTATTCATCAACTATTGTTATGAAATTTTTATTAATTAAATTAAAGGAAAATTACATGGTTAAGCAAATATATACTAGTTAATTAGTTATCATAGCTATAGTATTAGTTAATTACCACTCGCGATCAATATTCAGTGATAATTATGTGGGCTGGGATTTCGATTTTGTATAATTCGAAATTTATATAATATAATTTGTATAACTGTTTAAAGTTCAAATGTATGTGTTTGTATAAATTCGTTACTTTGAGTTTCTACAAAAATAACTCAATTATACAAAAATTCACCCGCGAATTATACAAACTCACGAATTATACAAATGAGACAACTTAAATTGTAGCTACAACCCGTAAATATGCAAACTATAGTTATGGAGTATAATTAAGTTTATTTTAATGATTGTTTGCGAAAATTTATCTTAATTAATTTAATTAGTAATTAATAGATTAAGTCCATAATTTATTTGATATCTTATCCATATATTAGAATAAGTTAGTGGAAGCCGCAAGTTGAAAACGGAGACTACAGGTACTATTGACCTTTCATGGCCTTTCCATTTATTTATTAAGTTGAATCGGTAAACTAATTGGGTTGGCTTTACCGATTGATTGAAAATATAAATGTCATCACCACATGTGTTTTTGAATCGTGACAAATAATATATATGTATATTTTACATCAAAGTATACACTTAATATACTTTTGTTATACATTAGATATACATTAACGATAATTATAAACAGTTACGGTTAGATGGGTGAATTATTTATTTCAGCAGTCTCATCTTTAGAACCCTTTTACTTAACAAAATTTGGATTAATCTTTAATACGGTAATTAGTGAAGTCAACTATTCATCAAATGAAACGTATAAATTAATCACTATGTGATGATGAATCTAATTAAAGCAAATTTGTATACTTGCTTACGCAAAAACCAATATTTAGCTTAGAAGAACTCTTTTAAATATATCCTTGATAATTAATTAATTATCCCAAGACGGCCTTGAGTTTGATAATAATCCAAGTGATATATAGTATAATTTTCAAAGCTAGTTACATATTTCTGACTATTTATAACCAAAAAAACAATTTGTTTACATTAATACAAGTTGTATACAATATATAGTGTTTAAAACGTGAGAAAATAAAGTAATTATCCACGTAGTTTAATTAGCTTTTAGTTTCCCGTCGACTTGGACGTGGTCAATTAGTTATATATAAATTACATATTAGCAACTTGTAATTTATTCATTTAATTAGAACTAGTATTAGGGTAAATGGACAAAATGGTGGTCAAAATCAAAAGATTTTCCACTAATTGAGGCTAGCTAGCCACAATATATTGGTGAATTATATTTAATCATGACTTAAAACTCTAATTAGATGGATTATAATAACAACGCATGTAGGGGTGTTCACGGTTTTGGATAAAAATCGATCCAAACCGAAAAATCAAATCAAACCGATAAAATAAAACCGATTTTATTTGGGTTTGGTTTGGTTTGATTTTAGATTTTTGAAAACTGGTAGTATTTGGTTTTGTTATGTTTTATTCGAAAAAATCGAAGAAATAATCGAACCGAACCGATGAAATATATACATATATTTTATTAATATACATACTTAATATATTATTTTTATAAATAATTTTAAAGATCTTATATATGTTTTCATTAAAATTTCTTTATACTTTACTTATTGAAAGCAAGAATGTCCAAGGCAAAAATATTTATCTTATTGATTTCATGTAATATGAGTGTTTATGACAATTCTTTGTGGGACTGAAAATGTTATTGTCTCTTCCTTCTAGGCCAATATAGTGAATTTTAAAGTTTTATTGATAGTAAATTCAGTGATCGAAAGTTCGGTAATTTAAGTAATTCTAACTATTTTTTTGTTTTGAATGGATTGTTGTCACTTTTTTCACATTTTGAATGAATTGTTTCTTTTATTTTTGTATATGGTTAATAACCGAACCAAACTAAACCAAAACCGATAACTACCAAACCGGTAAATGTATATTATATTTGGTTTGGTTTGGTTTTGATAATTTTAAAACCAATTAAATTGGTTTGGTTTTGATTTTGACTAATAACCAATCCAAACCAACCCGTGAACACCCCTAAACGCATACATCGTTTTACAATATCAATCACGTGAGAGACTAGTATAATACTCATAATTAATCTATTTTAAATAGAGAAACTTATCAACATGAGCAAGCCAAACTTATTTGTTACTCCCTCGGTTCCAATTTATGTAACATATTTTATTTTTCAAGAGTCAAACAATTTAAGTTTAATCAGAAATTTACGTGTGAAATCAATTTTTTTGAAATATATATTTGTATACTACGTAAAAAGTAATATAAGTCACAATAATTAATAGTCCAAAATAATTTTAAAATATATTGAAAATTTACAGTTAAAGATAGACTTGTTTGAATCTCAAAATTTAAAATGTGTCGCATAAATTAGGATGAAAGGAGTAATTAATAAATCTGGAAATGTAAAAAATCTATATATTGATTATGTATATTATGTTTATATTATATTATACATAAATACATAAAATCAGATATTTACCAGTTATAAATCACCCAAAGAAATTGAACTATAATTATTCTATTAAAATATGCGTAGACACGTACACATGCTAGTTTGTAGATAAGTACATACTTTTACATGACCTTTTGGATTTTGTTACGACAATTCAAAGTAATGTAGCACTATCATAGTCCACAAAAACATATTTTCTAAATTATTAGTCATAGAAGACAAAAATTTAATTAAATTTAAAGTCTTAAATATTAAAAATTTTATTATAATTTAAAAATAATGAAGAACTTAATATTAAAAATTTAATTAATTTAAAGTTTTAAATATTAATAAAATTAAATATATAAAATTAAATAATTTGAGTAAAACAAGGACTATTCAATGCACGTAGTCATTATGCATATAATCTGTAGCTATGAGATTAGCATGAGATTTTTTTTTTTTTGCTTAACTATAATTTTTCATTCGCCATCGCTAATTCTTATTTTTCTTGTAGTGGAAAACCCTATATATATTGACACAAATTATATTATATTATAGTGAGTTGAAAAATAGAGGGGAAACAAAAAAAGTGTCCTAATTAATTACATTGATATAACTTATACCAAAAGTCTATAATCTTCATAGAAATCGATTGAAAGCAACGTAGATTCACTAAAGATCAATAATAACTAGGAAGTGTTGCTTTAGTAGGAGTAGTAAATCATAATATTAGTCGTTTTTGCAAAGTTTGCATTCCACGTTTTCTTCTCTTTTTACCAATATATATAATAATGTTGGAGTACTATACATTATAATAATTCACAAATAATCTTGCATCATGCATGGAAGAGACTGCTGCATCTTATCATGTTGCACGTAAGTTTCTATTGATTTTTTTAATTATTATTATATATAGAATTCAAATGAAAGTAACCATGGAACGAGCCGTTTATCATTTCCATAAATTATACTGATTTTGTTTCATTTTATGTACCACACTTTTTTATTTTTTTAAAAAAGAGTGACGCATTTGTAATTTATTTGTAACCAATATAATTTAAGTTTTTCACTTTATTTCAATATGCATATTTTTGTAATCATAAAAATATTAAAGAGACATTGATAGTCTTCCACTGATTGCCATATCTTTCTTTCGATCCGTAAAATGTAAATTAAGTATTAATCTTAGATTCAATCTTATTCCAGAATAAAAAATCGAAACATGATATATTAATATTACATGTTAAATTTTATGTCGAATCAAATTTCATACACATAAATTTTAAAAAGGGGATCGGATTAGAGTATAAATTATTGTTGCAGTAAAATGTAGTGGAGATGATGATATGATGAGAAGTGAGAAGCAATCACAAAATTGCGTAGCAATATATATAATAAATAATATATAGTTGCGTACGTGTGAAGAGGGATCAAGTAGAAATAATGATGGAAGTCATTTAGATTTGCAATTATCATATGACACGATGCTTTCCTCACAACCCAATACTTTTTCTTCCTATTTTTTAATTAAAAAAATCTAAGCAACAATCTTTTTTATGACCTAATATATAAATATGTCTTCTAATTTGGCTTTAGCTGATGTTTATGTTCTCTAATTTTGGGTATGCACAAGTAGACATTAAACTTGTATAAAATTAAACAAGTAAATACACACGTCTTACATAGAATAATCCACATAAAATGTTACATAGGACACAAGGGCGGATCTAGTAACACCTAAGGGGTGTCATGTATAAAATTGAACAAATAAACACCCATGTCTTATTAGAATTGTGTATTGGTCGGTTCCATTCGATTTGGAAGTTTATCGGTTATCTATTTATAGACATGTGAAACCGTTAAGAACCATTAAGATATTGACTTATCGGTTATCAGTTATTGATCGTTATCAGTTTAACCATTAAAATTTGACGCAAAAAATAAATGATTGAAAATGACTTAGAAACATGATGACTGACAAATCAAATAAACCATGCACATGAGCTGGTAGATTGTATCTTGCTCAAAAACAACACTAACACATTATTGAATACCCGAAAGTTTGATACTGCCAAAAATAAAAATATGAAACTGAATCATAAGTCAAGGACTTTATATACCTAATGGTATAAACATAATTTATTAATTTACAATCGCGTTATTGATTAATCCGTTAAGAAAAAGCTCAAACCATTAAGAACCGATAATCTGATAATAAAAAAATCAAAACTATTAAATCAATAACCCATTATCGATAAATTAATTCAAATTATTGATTTCAATTCGATTTTAAACGTCATACGTCTTACTTTGCTTCTAAAAGCTTCCTTAGCTTGGATGCGTGTGACTCTGTAGGTCCTTATAATTATTAACGTTAAATTATTTAGCCTGAAATTTGATTATATATTAGGTCACTCAGTTGAATTGATTTGAATGAGGTCACAAAACGTAATTAATCCAAATTTCAAAGTATATTAGTCCTCTAAATAATGTAAATAAAGTAGTGCCTAAACTCTAAATGATTGAAATAACGAATTGAATAATCAATAGTTAGAGTAATTAATTCAAACTCGAAACTATATTATAAAAGAAAAAAATTCAGCTTAAGTGGGTCAACTGCCTTAAATGAAAGAGCATCAAGTGTTTTTAAAAATAAAATAATCATTCAATGTAAAATTCAAATGGATTGGATCATTTAGTGATACGTAAATGAAGTTAGGTAATTTTTATTGTAAAAAATGGTTTATTAGTGTTGATATAATAAAATAAATTTTTTAATGATTATTTATAGAAAAGGTGTCTTGACTAAAATAATCTTAATTTTTTTTTAGATTGACATAAATGGCATAAAATTAGGAATGTGTCAAAAATTGAATATCTTTTTCATTTTGTTGTGAAACATCAATTTTTAGATGCTAAATTTTCAATAATTTTGAAGGGGATTGAGCCATTCTTGAATTTTTTTTTTTTAAAAAAATTCATTTAGTGTTCAATACCTGCATTGAAGCCCGACTATTTCAGATTCGCATCACGTAACAACATTGTGATGGAAAAGCGCTCTCTACCAAGGTTTTCTCTTCTTATACCCATCCGATATCCGATGTCGGATATCCGCATTAAAGCCAACTATTTTACATTCGCACCACATAACACCCTATTCAGGATGAGGAAAGCGCTGCCTATCAAGATTTTCCTCTTCTTATATTCATCAATTGTGTGCTACCCATATTAAAACTTAATTATTTTTTATTCACATCGCGTAAAATTTTATTCGGGATGGAGAAAACGCTCCCACCAAGGTTTTTTTGCTCTTGTTATAGTGAAGTGAAGTTTCTCGTTTTTTGTATTTTTTTTTTCGTTATTTCGAGTTTTGTTGGTTGGTGAGTAGTGGGGTAAGTTAGGCGGCTTGTTTGTGAAGAAAATACAACAATATCTAACCTATTTTGCGTGTTTCAAAAGAGTAATAATATAAAGTAGTCCACTTCCTCAATTAAAACAAAAATAAAAATATTATAAACAAACCGTAAAATTAAAATTAGTTGCCAAAGTTTGAATTCTCCTTTATTTCAAAAAAATACTACTATTAGAAAAAAGACAAAAAGAAATATGTGAATATGAATTGTTCCTAAAACCCAGAAATATATTTAGCTCCAATTCCAATATCTCTATATTTAACTTTTCGACCGTTCACTTGTGTTGTGGAACTTTGTACTTCCTTCAACAAAATCTCTCTTCATCTTCTTTCTGGTATGTTATCATATATAATCTCTTACACCATTTATGAACAATTCTTGGAATTTGTGCTCTGTTTTTTTTTTAGTTCTGTTTCTGGGTATTTCTAGTTTTTTCTTTTTTTTTTGCATAAATAGCTGTTCATGATTTTTTTTAATTCAATATTTTGTAACTTTAATTTCGTGTCTAGTCAAACACCCGTCATATAAAATGATTAAAGAAAGAAAGAAATGCTCCTTCTTTATTGTGGCTGTTTGGAATTTTGAAATTCAAAATTTTAAATTTTGATTGTGAATTCGAATGCTTTAATTTTTTTTTTGAAATTGAGGTTTAAAGTAGTATTGATCATAGTAATTAACAATTTAAAATATTTAAAAGATATAGGAAGAGTTTTAGTCAAAATTCTTTTAGTTTGACTGTTCGAAATTTCAAATGTGTCATGTAAATCAGTAATAGTTTCTGGGAGATGCTCTGTTTTTTGTTTAATCATATGGATTTTGGCCTTGCTCTGTTCCTAAAGTTATGATTTTTTTCTCCTTTTTTTACTGTAATCTGTATCAGTTTCTTTGTTAATTATAGTGATTAGTCTTTTTATAAGCTTTAATTCTTGAATTTTTAACTCTGCATGGTATGAAAAATCATTATGTTGTTGGTTTTTAGTTCATTAATCTAACAAGTTTTTGGTAATTTATGGTAGATACGTATGAGCTTTAGCCATGGAGAAAGCAAAAGTGAATGCATTTTCTCCAGATACAGTTCTTGAAGACTTTTTGAGGACAGCAGAATCTGAATCAGACTCTTCGAAAGCCAGTACATCGGAATTTGATTGCTCGAAAAATGAAAGATCTAGTTCGCGATGGACTGGTTTTCTCGAGCTATTTAGAAGTAAATCGAAAGGACATATGACGAAAGATCCTTTAATTAGTTCTCTGAAACTGTCCAAAAGGTTCAGCAGAAGCATGAGAGAGACGAGTAGCGGTGACATGCCAAATTCCATCTTGGATAATGGTTTGAGCTATTTCAAACCACAATGGAAACTTTTCACCCTCTCTGAGCTTCAAACTGCAACCAATTATTTTCACCAAGGTTGGTCATCGATCAGCTCGATATTTTAATACACATATTTGTACACTTTCGTTAAATGTAGTGACGACATAGTTGTTGTTAAGTTTTAGTCATGTTAGTACGTTTAATTTAGGTCCATTGTTTGCTAGGAGTGGAGATCGAGTATAGGGTGGAGGGGGTTAGTAGGTTGTCGAGCATTGTTCTTTTTCGTCCAGGAGTATTAGTTTCATTTTTATGTCTGTTTAGTCTTAAATCCATAGTAATACCTGTATTGTTTCTTCCATTTCGTTTATCTTATTATCTTGCTATTGTTATAACTGCTTCCTTTTCATCCTTTTTAAGCCAAGGGTCTTTCAGAAACCGTCTTTCTACCCTACAAGGAAGGGGTAGGGAGGTCTGCGTATACTCTACCCTCCCCAGACCCCACCTATTGGGATTATACTAGTAGAGATTGTTGTTGTTGTTTGTTAGGAGTTTTTTGTGTTTGTTAAAGATTTACTAGTAGAAAATGTAGAGAACTTCTAGTGTTAGAGATTTGATTGAAACAGATTTAAAAAGGAGCGATACAAATTCATATAGCTGATACCAGCTTGCTTTGGATTGAGGCCTAGTGTTAGTAGTTATTGTTGTACGACTATTGTTAAATGAAAGAAGTTCCAATTTTGTAGTTTTTGATGGTGAAAACTTTGGCAATTCTTTACTGCAGAAAATTTGATAGGAAAGGGTGGTTATGCTGAAGTTCATAAAGGACGGTTGCGAAATGGCCAATTTATCGCGGTTAAACGGCTGACGAGGGGACCACAAGATGAGAGAATAGGGGATTTCTTATCTGAGCTAGGTATAATGGCACATATCAACCATCCAAACACTGCTAAATTGATCGGTTATGCCGTTGATGGAGGACTCTTTCTTGTGCTTGAGCTATCTCCTTATGGAAGTTTGACCAATATGTTGCATGGTTAGTACGCTTCAATAGATCTTATGCATTATGTCGATCTTTTCTTCTGTTTTTTTTTTTTAACTCTATTGTACGATGTTTCACAGCATCGAAGCAGAAACTAGAATGGAAAATCCGGTATAAGGTAGCGATAGGGATAGCTAAAGGGATATTGTATCTTCATGAGGGTGGTCAAAGAAGGATTATCCATAGAGATATTAAGGCAGCAAATATATTGCTCACGAAGGACCTCGAACCTCAGGTATTCTAACTATTAGTAACATTTCTCTCCTAATTGTTAAGTGCTTTAGTGAAATTACGAAAGTATACTCAAGGAAACAAAATCCCTTTTTTCTTACATCCTACATTTTAGGTATTGATAAAACCTGAAATACTTTCTGCTTTAAATTCAGATATGTGATTTTGGGCTAGCAAAATGGTTACCAGAGCGATGGACTCACCTCACTGTAGGAAAATTCGAAGGAACATTCGGGTGTGTACAACGTTTGGCCTTCCCTTACTTTCCTGCTTGTGATATAATGCTTCTAATTTTTGCGAGTTTGTCTTTCTAAAATGTTGTCATAAAACCTTGTGACTGCAGCTATCTTGCTCCCGAGTTCTTAATGCATGGCATAGTGGATGAAAAAACTGATGT
>JAJOOR010007875.1:0-26497 GCA_036250505.1 Solanum acaule
TATATCCTTGAGAGATTCTGATCTCGGTCTATTGCAATATTTTAGGTTTATATATGGCACAGAGGCTCAGGTGAACTTGTTGGGACACTGGCTGGACATTCAGGGACGGTGAACTGTGTTAGCTGGAACCCAAGAAATCCTCATATGCTGGCATCTGCGAGTGATGATGGTACAATTCGTATATGGGGCTATAATCGAGTAAACACAAAGCAACATGACACTGATAATGGTGTGAACTACTGCAATGGGCGAAGTTGAAGTCTGAGATGCAAAAGGGCAGCGTGTAACGTTACAAATATCTTTCATCTCTATCACTGGTTTCTGTATATATTCTGTATGTTCATGTCGAACCAACATTTATGACAAACAAGAATGTGAAATTTGCATTCAGTCCATTTAATAAATCGTGTACTTCCTCCATATTTTAGTTTTTCTTTTCCATTTAAATGATTGTTGCCTATTTTATTGACCCTTGCTATTTAAGGTAGGTAAGTAGTTAATGGTTTGAACAGGTTAGATACAGTTTCATTTGCTCTATTTCCCAAAAAAATGTAGAGAGAAGGGAAGTTTGAGAGGGGTTGTCACCGTTATTCACTAAGGCATGTTATTGCCTTATTGGTACATGAGTACATCACTATATAACTAGAAGCTTTGTACCAGATCGATCAATTCTTTTGAATCTTTTCGTCAACCTTTTTACTAAAGCAGCTTTTGGAACTCTTGCATCTTTAGGAGTAAGATGGACTGGAAAATTTTGGTCTACAGGTCTGTCCTACTATAAATTTGCATATGAGAATTGTAACCCAAAAAGAGAAACTCCCTTTGTTTTCTCTTATATCCAATAAGCAATTATATAGCTTCTAGTTTTCCTTTTTGAGTTGATCCCATTTCCACAAGATCAACATCTATCACTAAAGCCTTGTGAGTTGAGTTGTTAGAATAAACTTCTCTTCTTGAAATGATCTTTCTTTCATTCAACTATTTGGTACCCGAAATTTACTAGCCTTGACTACTCTAAACTTGTACCGCGTAAGGCCTATCTAAGGGTGATGCCCTTCTTATTGGGACTCTCTATGTTACTAGGATTTGAATTCAAGATCTCTGATTAAAGAGTGAAGGGATCCATTCTACGACATCCCTCGGTGGTTCTAGACTTTTTAACACAGAACAGATGTTGAGTTTGTTATCTGTCTATGTTGGGATTCTGAAGAGTGTGTGTGTGTGTGTGGCGGGAGGCGGTAAAGGGTGTTAAATATATGCGAAGAAAATATGAAATTATTAACATTAAGCTTCCTCCAACAGTATTTGAAACATGTTTAAAAACTTTTTTGGGATTGGTTGGAAAGAGCAAAAAAGAAGTCCAATTAAGCAACTCATCTCAGCACCATATGTTTTGTAGAGGGGGGAGGAACTAAGTACATACAAACTTAAATAATGGTTTTCTTTAGTTTTCCCATTCTTAAGCAATACTGAAAGAAGTGGCAGCATTCTCCACAAACTTTTTAGCACCCTTAAACCATCTCTTGTCACCAGCTTGTGCCTTGCAAATGTAAAGTTTGCCATCATTCACTGTGGCTGTGATCAACTGGTGCTTCCCACCTTCATCTCCATCTGCAGTTCTTGTCAATACTGACAAGTAGTAGTACTGTTTTCCTCCCACTGTTGCGCTTGATGCCTCCAACAGGTTAGCAGTTGCCACCGCACCAGATTCAAATCCACCCTGCACAAACAAATTCCCACTTCATTTTTTGTGTCATAATTCTTCCATACATTAGTTCAGTTAGTGCTTTTTACCAACAAAATGTAGACAATTGCAGGGCAGAGCAACATAGACTACGAGGACCCATATAGCCGACTCCAACTTCCTTGGGACTGACACATGGTTTTGTATTTCATTCATTCCATGTGCTCTATGGCTCATTTGATTTATAGGAAAAAGCTGCCAGCTACATTTTACTACTTGCATAGCTGGTGTATGATCAAAAGCCATTACTTATTATAATCTTACTGAGTGATTCTTCCACTTGAGGACTAACTTACAGGGTAGCTTACATACTGACTGAATTCTAGACTCATTTGTTCATACTCGAAGCTACCATTCTATAGAAGTGCAGAGTGCTTTAATGCTAGTGACCTTTACTCATCTCATATGAAAAGCAGCTAGTAGTTATGATTACTTACCTCTGAATCAGTTTTACCAAAGTAAGCTTGTTTTCCTAGCAGATAGTCCACCTGTTCAAAAACAAGACCAAAACTCAGTTGTGAGCTAACTACTTGTGCTGAACTATAAAATGCATGCTTTTAGAGATAGAAGTGTTATTACTTTAGAGAGGAATTCTTCAGGGGAGCCGTAGTCGGTGATGGACTTCTTGTCAGTTGGAGTGACTGCAACCATGAGATTACTGGTGGAATCAAAGTTGTCTTCATATCTGAGAACCTGACCAGGGAACTCAATTTCTTTGCTTGGGTTCCATTTGGCTGGGATTTGGAGCTTGAATCCATCTCCATTGTATGGCAAGAAATCAGTGTTCTCCTTTGGCTTACCAAAAACATTTGCTGCATATATCACAAACACCATCATTAAGATTATGTTCACATTAAATGCTGCTCGGATCCTCCAACAAAAAGAAAGTGATATAGACGTGGCAACGTTTTTGGAGGATCCGAGCAACATAGGTCAGGGGGCTGGATAGTTGTATTATATAGGCACATCACACATATATTAAACTTAGTTATAACAAGTTATATACATGGTTTGCCTTTCAAGTGCTTCGATCTGATAGTGTAAAAATTCTTTGAGATCGTTTATCATTAGTTAAACTAGTATGCTATCTATTATCTATTGGAGAAAAGTACCAGCTTCTCCATAGGCAGCATCTGCAGGGGAAACTTTGGAACCAATGGCAGCAGTACCAATGAGGAGAGTAAGAGCCAATCGGCGAGAGACGGCGTTGCTAGTGTTGTTGGCATCATCTTGCTTTTGTGCACGGCAAATCAATTGGTTAGGCTTAGGGGATGAAACAGATGATGTTCTAGCAGGGCTAGATCTTAGTGCATGATATTGGTGCAAGAAACATTGTGTAGAAGCAGCCATTGCTCACTTACACTCAAAACAACAATTACTCTCTTTTGTTGGTTTTGGAATTGGATTCCAATTCTTTGTTAGAATGGTGATGTTGGAGGGGAGGGGCAATATGTTTTAGATAATTTTGTGATGTGTGAAGGGAAATTGGCTTAGTTTTTGGATGTGGGGGAAGATTAGATTTATGATGTGGGATAAGGTTGTTGAGGCTTTGATTGGTGCCAACTGGACTTTCAAAATTTTGTTGTTTGTTCTAGTTTCCACTTGCAATCTCCATGTCATATTCTAGTGGGGCTTACTTTGGAGCAAGGCTCTTTACAACCACACTTCTTTTCAACATATAATGCTACAAATGTAGCCTTTGATGATTTGTAAGTAATTTTTTAGGATTAGGTGATCAACTTGAAAATTTCTTTTAATGTTGTCAAGTATTTAGTAACTCATTTTTCTTTCTAGTCTCTTAAAAAAAGAACGGAAAAGGGTCAGAACTATCCTTAAACTATCCGAAATAGCTTAAATATACCCTTAAACTATATTTCGGCTAAAAAATATCCTTCCCGTCAAACTATTGGGTCACACCTACCCTTCTAGTTAACGGAAGTATCCATGTGGAGGTGGGTGTGTTTGGTGTGCACATGTGGAGTCCATGTAGCATTTTAGCACACACATGGATATTTTTGTTAAACAGAAGGGCAAGTGTGGTCCAATAATTAGACGGGAAGGGCATTTTTGAGCCGAAATATAGTTTAAAGGTATATTTAAGCTATTTTGAATAGTTTAAGAGTAGTCTTGACCCATTTCCGTAGTCGTCTATGTGGAGGTGGGGTCTGTTTGGCGTGCACATGTGGCATCCATGTGGCATTTAACACACACATGGATACTTCAGTTAACTAGAAGGGTAGGTGTGACCCAATAGTTTGACGGGAAGGGTATTTTTGAGCTGAAATATAGTTTAAGGGTATATTTAAGCTATTTTAGATAGTTTAAGGGTAGTTTTGATCCTTTTCCAAAAAAAGAATGACAAGTTTCTATATTTAGTAACAATTTAATTTTAAAATGTCAATTTTACCTTAATGAAATGATTTAGAGCTGCACTAATATCTATGACTTATTTTAGATCACAACTTTTAATTTTTTTTTTTAAAAATTTCATGTCAAGTTAATCTATATCACATAAATTGAGACATAGAAAGTGATAAACAATAATAATTACATATTAGTCCTAACCAAAATTGGTTTGACATTATGAATCTTGATCATGTTTCTCCATCAAAACTTATTAGTTTAACTCACGTTTTCACTTATCAGTATAGCAAATAAAAATAAAAGTGAAAAATTTATAAATAAAAAATAATCTGTCGCCCATTTCGTTTTGTTTCTGTTTAACTTTGTACAAGTTTAATAAATTTTTTATTATTTTTTGAAATTTGGATCTTAAATATGATATAATATTTGAAATTAAATTTGATATACTTTATTTGATTAAAAAATTTATTTTAGTCTTAAAATATCTCCTCCTGTCTCATAAAACATAAAACGACTCTAATAATAAGGTACGAATCTAGAAAATGGAAGGTGGAAGGTCACATATTATATTAGCGGTCAATTTGTCGTAAACTTGAAACATTAGTATATAAAATTTACTTAAAATTAAGAGGGCATTGAGATATTTTTTGATTTTTCATTTGGTGTCACCGTGTCAGATATCCGCATTGAAGCTCAATTAATTATGATTCATGACTCATAGGGCCTTATTCGAGGGGAAGCGTTTTCTACCAAGGATTTTCTCTACCCAAGACTTGAATCCGAAACCTCTAATAACAAAAGGACAACCCATCTATTGCACTACATTCTTTGGCAGAGAAACTTAAATCCATATTTTTTTTTAAAAATCTTGTCCCAAAATGCTAGATAAATTATGACAATCAATTAATGACTAGGATTACATTTTATAACTGCAAAAGATACCCTTCCTAACTTGGCTCTTTGGCAAAAAGGAATTAAAATTTTCAACACAACCTAATAAATTAATTATTTGTATTCGCATATTAATTATCCTAATCTTTTCCTCCTTCCCAATAGAGAAGCTACTCCATAAAAGATTAACTCATGTTTACCATCTAATTTAAGAGATTAATTGGTTATGCATAATATAATTAATAAGAATAAGTCACAAGGCTAATAATATCAAACATAAAATGAACCACTAAATTCCTATTCATACTCACACAAATTTAATGGTCTTAATTCATGTTAATGACACTATAAAAGGGCTTCAACCTTCACTTTATCATTTCAAAAGCAATAAAAAAAAACACAATAAAATAAAATACAGAAGAAAAAATTAAAAAAAAGAAAAAAAAGAAAAATGGAATTAAATATCAAGACATTATTTGTATTTACATTAATGTTATTTTTAGCACGACTTGGAGCGGCTCAGGCACCAGCAGGTCAGTCAGGAGTGCTTGATGTTACCAAATTTGGTGCAACACCTAATGGAGATATTAGTAAGGTTCGTAAATCGTGACAAATAATTTGAGACAGAATAAGTAAGTATGTTTTTACAAAAGAAAAAGAAAAAAAAAAGATGTGTTTATACATTTAGAAATAATTTAAAATTTCTTAATGATAAACTTTTATAGTTAGAAATTAAAATCTCATCATATGTTTTAGATTAATTAAATTTCGAAAAAAAAATCTTAAATTTCGTATTCAATCAAATATCACCATATTAATTTAATTGCTTGAAGTGAATCCAATATTTAAAGAATGACACCTTCTTATTTTAGGAAACAATTCACTAGTTAAACTTCTCATTTTACTTTTTATGATATTTTTTTTATAGTCACAAAAATCTGATAACATATCTAAAGCCACATGTTTAAAAGTTCTTTTCCCCTTTTAACTTTGTGATCGACCAATTAAATATCATCATATACCGATTTATTTTTTCGTTTGTTTTATTTTTGTAAAAAAACTATTGCTATGTAGGTGAAAAGTTAAATTATTATTATATAAGGGTTATTTAGGTGCTTAAATTATACATTTAAGTTTGGGATAAGGGTTTGAAAAATAACTCAACATTGGTCAGATTTGTTGTTGCGATATTAAACTTTCATGAGGACCTATTACCTTCCCAGACTATTTAATACCGTATTTTAAACATATATATTTGCCCACGTGGACATTAAAAATAATGCAAAATTATAAATAATAATGTGTCCACGTGGTCACATATATACCTTTAAAATACACTATTAAATAGTTCAGGGGGTAAAAAATATGGTATTAAATAGTCTAGGGAGGTAATAGGTCCTTATGAAAGTTTAGTATCGCAACAGCAAATCCGACCAAAGTTGGGATATTTTTCAGACCCTTATCCCTTTTAAGTTTTTAACCCTTCTTTTATCTTGATGATGAATATGGATATAATACATAGGCAATATTGGATGCATTTAAAGAGGCATGTGCATCAACAAGTGCAAGTACAATAATAGTCCCAAAAGGGACATTCCAAATGAAACAAGTAAAATTAGAAGGTCCATGCAAGGCACCTCTTGAGTTTCAATTACAAGGCACTTTACAAGCTTCTCCAGATCCTAAAATACTCCCTGAAGGTGAATGGTTTACTGTTAATTATCTTAATCAATTCACATTATCTGGTACTGGTATTTTTGATGGACAAGGTAAAGCTGCATGGGCTCAAAATGATTGTGCCAAAACCAAGTGTGCACATCTTCCCTATGTAAGTACTTTTTTACATATATAATCAGAACTGTCTATAATTATTTTTCATATTATATGTTTCTTATGTAAATATATTGTGGTGATTGATACAGAATTTGAGCTTCAACTTCCTTAACAGTTCAACAATCCAAGACATAACTTCAAAAGACAGCAAAAATTTCCATATGAATGTTAACGGTTGCAACAACTTGACATTTAACCGAATTACTATCACAGCTCCAAAGGAAAGCATCAACACTGATGGTATTCACGTTGCTCGATCGAAAAACGTGAACATAACAGATAGTGTAATTGGAACAGGAGATGATTGTATCTCTGTTGGTGATGAATTGGAACAACTTCATATTACTAAAGTTACTTGTGGACCTGGACATGGTATTAGTGTTGGAAGTCTTGGAAAGACTCCTGGTGAAAAGCCTGTAGTGGGAGTTTATGTCAAAAATTGCACATTTATTAATACTGATAATGGTGTTAGGGTCAAGACATGGCCAGCTTCACATCAAGGTGTTGTTACTGAGTTGCATTATGAAGATATTATTGTGCAAAATGTTAGCAACCCTATTGTTATTGATCAAGTTTATTGCCCATACAATCAATGCAACAAAGATGTAAGCACTCTTATTCATCACTTATACACAGTATCTTTTAAATAATCTAATAGTGTGTAGATATTGTATACACTTTATCTTTTAAATAATCTGATAGTTGTTACGTGCACTTATCTTTTAAATGATCTGATAATGTGTAGGTGCTACGTGCATTTTTCTTTTAAATGATCTGATAGTGTATATATAGGTGCTACGTGCACTTATCTTTAAAATGATATGATAGTGTGGAGATTCTTCTACATTATTAATAAGGGTAAAGTTATATGGTTGGCGAAAGGTGGTCAGTTGAACCTTCCTTGACGAAAAACCATGCTCCCTTTGTTTCACTTTATTTGATGTGCAAAGTACTATATATATTTCGTTATTAATTAGTCTGTTTCATAGAGAATGACACATTCCTATATTTCTTTAATGAGAAGTTTTTATAGGAACACAAATGCTACGATATATTTATATATGATCATAAGTTTCAAAAGTTTTATTGCAACATAAATGTCACGACATATTTAAAACAAGTTTCAAAAGACTTCATTTTAAGTGAATTTCATTTGAAGTCAAACTATGACATAATATTGTTTATATAAGTCAATGAAGTATTACTTTTTATAAATGTATCTCAAATCTTGAATACCCTGAGTGAAATTTCTGATTCTACGCTGTTTGTTTGTTGTTGTTGTGTATAAAAGCTAAAGCTCCTTGAATATAAGTTGTAGATTAATTTTTGTTTTGTACTTTTTTGCAGTTGCCATCACTAGTGAAGATAAGCAAAGTGAGCATAAAAAATGTAAAGGGTACATCAAGAACACAAGATGCAGTACTACTATTATGTAGTAAAGGAGTACCATGTGAAGGAGTGGAAGTTGGAGATATAGACATTACCTATAATGGAAAGGAAGGACCAGCAAAGACTAGTTGTGAGAATGTCAAGCCTACTTTTGTAGGAAAGCAGAATCCACCTGTCTGTGCTGGAGCTCAGACTGCTTGAGCTTTATTAATATATATTCAACTCGTAAAAGCAGTTACTAATACTTGCGTCAAGATATATCAACATGCGGCTCTTCTCCAAACTCTGACAATTAACACGGGATCTTTTGTGCACCGGACTACCCTAGCTCCCAAGTTTTGTGCATTTCTTAGTAATTTTTATTTTTTTTGAAGATGATAGTATCTACCAGTTTACACTGGTCCTTCTCAGTCTAATTGAGCTCTATAGCTTCTAAGTTTTGTGCTCCATTTTTTAGGAAAAAAAACATAGAGGATTTTTTTTGGGGGATATTAGTGTCCACGTAAAGTGTAGAAATAACACATGAATAATAATAGGAAATCCTCTTGAAGAGAGATTTTTAAACATGATATTTTGATTGTATCTAATATGTGTTTAGTTTTAAGTAATATGTATCATATTGTAAACAAAACTTATTTAATTGAATTATTTATTAAGTAATTACAATGTAGTACCCATTAATTGACAATTTAATAAGGAAATAATTAAGTTAGATAGCGTGATTACAAAAAAGTAATTACGGGTAATACACTATGCAAGTTATGAACAAGCATCGGCCCAATGTGGATATCTACAGATGCCACATAATTAGTTATTGGGTTGAGAAGAAATAACAGAATTAGAAGGCTTTCACAAAGATTTGGGACTCATGGCCCAATTAATTACAACTAGGTACGAATAAGAAAGAACGGTTATGCAAATTATTGAGAAAAAAAATGTCTAGTCCTTTCATTCCTTTTAATTTTCACAAAGTCTAAGTTTCTCATCTCCCTTCCAGTTATCTTCTTCAACAGTTCTTTTGTTTTAATTAGTCCATTGTTGTTCTACAATTTCTTTGTCAGTTCTATTTTCGTGTTGCAATTTTGATGAATTTAGTGATTATAATATTTGAATGTTGTTTCTTTTGTGAAATTGGAGTTATTACACGCTGACCACTACAAAAGAATATTAGTTGGCACTACTAACGACATTTTCATGTAGATAAGAATAATTAGTCGTAGTACTTCAGGGCTCAAATGAAACTTTGCTATTGGTGAATTATATATTACTTTTATAACCTTTAAAGTAGTTTTGACACTATTATAAGACATCTAAAATCAAGGAATATAATAGCAATATTTCCATTTTCATGAGTAAGTCTTTGTCTCATAACATTTACTTACTATATATGTCGTTTTCAGATTCAAAGCTTAGAACACTCAATCAACCCTAGATCCCACACAAACATTCATCGTCAAATCTCTAAAAGTTCATACGACTTCCATTCACTTAATATATTATTCTTATCTCGATTTTATGTATATTTATCAATATATTCAACTGCTAATAATAGTTGAATCTAACAAGCGAAACTAAAATGTATGTCCTTAACTTCATACATATTCGAACTAAACCATTTTTTTTATAAACAATTTGACGCACTAACAAAACATGACAATTGTGTGTTGGTTTAACTCACTATTTACTTACTTATTAGCTTGAATATTGTATATTTTACCGGAATCACATATTGCAATTTGTAAATGAGAACCAACGAATTAAGCTAGCGTTTGACAATAGATTTTCAAATATTCTTGGCAGATATTATTTGGGTGAAAATTTGGGTGAAATTTTACTATGTGTTTGGCCATAGTATTTGGGAAATATATTTCACTTATTTAGAAAAATATAATTTATACCCACAAGTTATAAAACTATCAAAACTAACCATAAGTTTATATTACAAGTCAATTGGATCTTCATTGCAACAAATAACAAATAGTGTCCATGACACTAGAGTAATGTGGTAGTTTGGTGTGAGTGTAACAAGCATCATTCCATACATCGCGAAGTAGACAAAACACATGACTTTGTTACCCTGAGCCGATTGTTCATCATTTTTCATTAACAACCATATCATCACTTTCATATTCACTAAATATTTCATCACTACTTTGGTGTTCATGGAAAAAATTATGTTATACAACGCAAACAACTACTATAGAGAGTGTTTTTGTAAAAGATAAAAGTTTTGTGTAAAATTTTAATTTTCAAAAGATCCCAAATAATGAGATTTGGCCCAAATACTAGAAAAAACTAGTATTTGAAAATTTGGGATATTTGCCAAATAATGGCAAAATGTATGGACAAACAATATTTATCAAATTTTTCCCCAAATATTATTTGGAAAATCTATGGCCAAACGGGCCCTAAGAATCAAAACAATGAAAACTAGATGAACGAAATGAAATAACACAAGAATCAATTATCTAGGACTAAAATACCAAACACACCCATAAGAATCTAGCAATTGAAGGCGGCAAAACAGAGAATTAAAGGGTATTTGAATAATCGCACAACACTAACACAAGTGACGATAATTGCTTTTCTTAATTATAAATTTCAATTTTAAGTTCAAAACATGAAAAAAATATTTCTTGCAATTCGCAAATGAACTGTGTTTCATGTGCCGTCATGTAGAGACAAACAATCTTTTATAGATTGTGATCATCTTCGTCCCATTTCCCAATTCAAATTCTACATTAATCCCTACTCTCCAATTCCCAATAAATAAATCACTTCCACCAACTGTGTCAGTGTACGTACAAGTGTAGAGGTAAATACAATAGTGATACCTCACAAAAAGGGTTCAAACCCCAAAAAGTATCTCTTTTAGCCTAAACCCTTTTGCATTTGTTCTGTTGCTTGCTGCTTTGTTCTTGCATTTTGGGTGAGTCTTTTTTCTCTCTGATATTTGGCATCTGGGGTTTGCTTGTTTTAGATTTTTCTGTACTGGGTTTCTCTGATTGTACGAAATCAAGAAATTGGGTCTTTTTGGTAATGTATAAACCTGATTTTGGGGGTTGTTTTGTTGGAGTTTGTGTTTTGGTGGTTTATGGAGTTGCCCCACTTTAAAGTTATGTGCTTTTAAGTAATGTAACTTCTTTTGGCTGATGGATTCATCTGTTTCGTTTGTTGTTGGTAATTATGCTTATTGTACTACCGTTTTCCATATGGAATTAGCAGTTGTTGCTGCCCATTGTTATGCATGATTGCAGATTGTTTGATTTGCCTTTTGCCCTTCACTCTGTGTTTAAACTTGTGGATTTTCCAGTTCTTTAATTTTCTGTGCTATGGGCTATGATGATGATGAGAGGTACAGTTACAATTTACAAGTATGGTGTATTGATTAGAGCTACATAATTATTTTTTTTTGCTTCTTTTTACTGGTGAAGGTAATTTTTAGCTAAGAACACTCTTTTTTGTTCATCCTTGGGTGATATTTTGCTTCATATGTTAAATCCTTCATCAGTCCCCAAATCAAGATATGCTTTTGCCGTCAGATTTCTTATTCTTTTGCCTCCATTGGCCAACCATTAAAGAAAAAGGAACTTTTGTGCACAGTATTTGCCTTACTTTTTCTGGTTTCCTTTTTGTAAATTGCTGTTTATCTTGCTATTTTTTTTATTAGATTTCATATGTTTTGAGGGGTAAGGTTTAGCATACATCCGACCTCCTTAGACCCAACTTGTGGGATTACCCTGGGCAGGGGCGGACCCACATAGAGTTCGCCGGGTGCTTGAGCACCCATTAACCTCGTCTCGGAATATATATATATATATATATATATAATATATGTAGAAATTAAGAGGTATTTGTATAAAATTGACATAGAGCACCCAATGAACAAATGATTTGACTGGTCCATTGGCTCTTGGATGGGTGCTTAAGGCTCTTTTAGTGTTGTTGAGCCCTTTGACTCTGCCACTTCAAGAACACCCACAACCTTAGAATCCTACATCCGCCACTGGGTATGTTGTTGTTGTTGTATAGTGGTGAGTTTGTTCCACTGTGTATGAAGTGATTGTGCTGTTTAATCAAGACTCTGGACAGGTTTTAAAAAGGGAACACCTTATTTTGATTTAACTTGAAAAGCAATTGTTAAGCTGCCTATAGTCATGACTCATGTATGTTTCCTTGGTTTGATAATTGTGGTTGTGATTATCATTATATAATTGTATGTATAAATGTTTCACTGCTATCATTATCAATGTTTGAGAAATGAGTAGAGTTTGCTGAGTGATGGGAGAGAGATTTGTAATTATTCGAATTTGTTTAATTCACCTTCTCCTTTCTTTGGATGCCTGGATTCTAGCTAGAAAACCACCAAAAGTTTATTGTCTTAAAGTTGTTGAATAGTCTAAGATCTGAAAAATAATGATGTACAGGTCCTGGAGAGAATAAAGGAGTATAAGGGTAGCACCATATGCATATCTCAACTGTAATTTTCTTCCGTTTTGATGACTACAATGCTCTATCTTGGACATATAACATTTGATTCCCTTTTAGATGAAGGATGAGCTTCAGGTTGCTAGAAGAGAGAAGGATTATGAGGATGTGATTAGCTAATTTTATGATAAAGAGGAGATATCAGATGGGGCTTTCAAATTCATTCTTTAACTATAGTAAATTAGTGCCAGTTCTGTGTCATATTAGCAATATGCAGTTCATAGAGGAACAAATTACCTTCTTCCAGAGGAAATACGAGAAGAAAAAACTGTTAACAAGAAAAAGAAGAATGTCTAGATTAGTGGGAAGGGAAGTTGATTGAGTCTGCATGAGTGGAAAGGCAAAATTTTGGATTTAATTAGGATCAAACTTTTTTCAGCCTTGTATCAACCTGGACAATCATGTATGTTGTTCTACTGTTATAATAGTTATCAAAAACTGTCTTTTGCTTGTTAGATTTTCACCAGTTTTTTGTCTACATGAATCTTGCACTTATCTATGATGACTTTGTGTATTTAAGTGTATTCTTCTGATGACTGACTTAATCTCTTGTGCATCTTAAAAGGGTGGGAAAATGCCTGAGAGAATTACAGCTGAGGATCTTCTGAACAACATTGTGGAATCAATTGCTGATGGTCTATCAAAGCAGAAGTCTCTGTCAAAGCAGACGTCAGGGTCCTTCTTTGAACAGGAGAAATCAAGCTCAGTTAATGCTCAGCTCAATAGGCTATTTGGCCGCCAAAAGCCAGTACACCACATTTTAGGTGGAGGCAAATGTAGGCCACCTTATACCTTAGCTTTTCCTTGTCCTTACAATGGTTGTATTACAATCCTTTATATGCTTCATCGGTTTTTGTAGCTGCTGACGTCCTGTTATGGAGAAACAAGAAAATCTCAGCTGGTGTTTTAGCCAGTGCCACAGCCATCTGGGTGCTATTTGAGTGGCTAAACTACAATTTTCTTTCACTTTTATGCTTTGCTCTTGTCATTGGTATGATTATTCAGTTTCTTTGGAAAAATGCTTCTGGCATGATAAACAGGTAATGCAACTTAACCTGCTTCCTGAGCGACATTCTATTCTCCTGTCTTCTTTAATTGGTATGATTATTCTTGAATCAAGTGAATGTGCGATCTCTTTGGAAACAGGTCTCCAGCTAAGGTCCCTCGTCTTGTCTTACGTGATGACTTTTTCATCAGCATTGCCAAGTCAATAGGAGCTGAAGTAAACCGTGTTTTGGGCTTCCTTCAAGATGTTGCCTGTGGGACTAACATCAAACAATTCTTAGTGGTAAATCATCATATATTTTTTTTGTTAGTATCTCTTTAAATAGACAAGTTTATTTTAAATTTAAAAAATTCCTCAGATCCAATTTCAAGAGTTCTCATTACAAACTACTATGCATTTGATTTGTATTATATGTATGGACTTCTTCAAGCGTGATCTTTTCAAAACTATTTGCTTCCTCTGCATCAACTTTACCAAATATTTTTGCTAAGGTCATGGGCCTCTCACCCTTTAGTAAACTTTCTTTGATTCAGCATTTGCCAAGTATCTTGAACAATCTAATTGTTCTAGAATTTCTCTTCCTAATTCCTGAAACAACATCAATACGTAAAGAATGTATTATTTTTTACCTCTCTGCTCTCCTTATGTTTTTGGTTCCAGACAGCTTTCCGTTCTGTTTATATAGTGCTGAGGAAATTATTGATAGTAATAAATGTCGAGAGGTGTGCTTCTACCCTTTCTTTTCACTAAGAGGACAAGCCACATTGTCACAACACTGTTATGGCTTGTCCACTTAGTGAAAAGGAATGCAAGAAGCACAACATTTACGCTGTCAAAGATACCAGAAAGAATGCAAGCAAATTTCCCTTTCCCTTTAATTCAATTGCAAGAATCTACATCACTTCATTGAATTTTTGCAAACAATTTTATTCTTTATTAATTGTTACGAGGACAATCTGTATTGCTCTGAAGTCCTATCGTTAAATGGTTGGTATATTTAGTGGATAACATAGTCAACCGAAGAAGATACCGTTCTTTTGTTCAAATTGGAGTCTCTTCTCCAGATGCTTTGACCCTTAAGCACTTGGTTCTTGAAATATGAATTCATCAAATCATCTGATCCCGAGCCTTTCTGATGACTACTTAATTAACGTCATGGGATTTGTTCTAGGTTGTGGCGAGCTTGTGGGTTGCTGCTATTATTGGAAGCTGGTGCAATTTTTTTACTGTTCTATACATTGGTAAGTTTTCTTGCCATAATCTGGATTGCTGGTGCAATTATAGATTATGCATTTGTTCTGAATTCTTTCAAGGTTTTATATTAAGAATATTCATATCTTTCTCCGGATATCACGTCAAGATCCAGAAAGTTTTAATTTTGAATATGCTTGTGATATTGATTGTCTTAGGCTTTGTTGCTGCGCATGTGCTTCCCGTGCTGTATGAAAGGTATGATGATCAAGTCGATGGCTTCGTATACAATGCCCTCGAAAAGTTTCAATGCCATTACCAAAAGCTGGATCATCGTGTCCTCAGCAGATTCCCCACGAGCAAATTCAGGCTAAAGAAATTCGAATAGGTTAATCAGCAGAAAAACAAACTTGTTTGCAGAAAGTATGAAATGCATAGGAAGCAAAATGCTGAATTTTGAGCTTAGAATTAGTCAAGGTAATAGCTCGATTAATTCAAAAGAAAAGACGATGTATCGAACGTTAGATGGCATCGGAGAAACTTTATATGTTCGAATACTGTAGTAGAAAATATGGCATTTTGAAAATAAGTTGCTTCTTATTCTGCTTTTCTTACTATCTTCTATGTTGCTTAGACACTACTTATTACCACACCAATGTCGGATCCTCCTAAAATGTATTACTTTTGAAGGATTTATCACCCGTAGTTTTTTCGAAGAGTTTGAGCATACATTAGAATTTAGAACTAGTGTATTTAGTGGAATTAGAAATCTTTGCACAATTTGCTTTTGATCTCGATAAAGCTACTTAGAATCGATTGACAAGAGGTCAACGATAACGTAAATGACTTAAAAATTCCAATCAGCTCCTCTTATGGTAGAAGAGATATTTGTAATTATATATCTAAAAATAAATATAATTACATCGCATTTGCCGTGTATGGTTGGATGTTGTACATGTGATCCTCTTTTTGTGGGTTTATGCTTTTTTATCTCTCTCTATATATATGCTTGCAGTTTAATTAATACTTTCGAAGGTCATATTGCTATTTGTAAAATTAATTACGTAACTTTTTCTTTCATTGCAATAAGAAAATTTGAATTTTTAATTAGGTTTACTCACAATATTTTTACAAGCTGTATTTAGCAAAATTATTGATTGCCAGCCAAAACCTTCATCCCTTGGCACTTTCTTTTTCCTCCCAACACATACAGGTAAAAATTTACTCATACCAGACTTTTACAGTTACATAATTATGATTGATTAATATATATTTTTACTTTATTAATATTTATTTGTAAACATCTGGCAAATGGCTATTGGAAAAAAATCAGGAGGAAAATAAATGATCACTAAAAGAGTTTTATGGTATTAATTTAAAGTTCATTTGCATATAATATAAATTCAATACAACTTGCAAGTACCATATAACTTTTTTTTGTTCAATAACTATATATAACATATGAAATCGAACTCTTACAATGAGGTATAAGTTCAGATAAGAGTTTACATATTAATTGCACCTTTCTGATGGTGCAGAAGGAGGAATAGGAACCCCTTTTGGTAGCATATCGAACCAATTAGTACTCTTGAGAAACTCTTTCTTTTCATCTGAAAACATTCTAGAAGCTTCCTCTTTCAAACGCCTCGGTATCCGTGACGCCGTCGGTGGGCATGCACTACCATGGTCAAGAACAAGAGATAGTGTGAGAATCAAGCATATGAATTTCCATGAGGAAAAATAATGAAGGGTTTTGGAATTAGGAGAATAAGCCATTGGGAATATTATTTTCTTGAAATTTTTCTATAGGGTTTATGTTTTTCTTTTACTTACGTAGGGGTATATATAGGCTATATTGTGCATGAATATGTGCATGGAGAAGTGCAAGATTTAACAAATGGGGAATATTTAGTAGCGGTTTTTATCTGATTAATTATTACTATGTATTACTGAAAAACAAGTAAGTTTAAATTTTAAATTTACCTTGGGATCAAGAGAGAGTGGATCATACGGAAGGTATGTATACATTGAATGAAATTTTGAGGTGGTACTCAAAAAGAAAATTTTGAATTATTGGATTATGTTAATTCTTTTCTATCTACGTTTTAATAGTACATACTAATTCTTTTATCGTGTGAATCAAGAGGGTATTAATTTCTTTGCTTGTACGTAAGTGAGATGTGTAAGTTTGAAAGTTTTCCTTTGTAGTTAATTTGGTAAAACAAAACTATAGGAATTTTCATTAATTACTTAATTAACTCGGCAAACAATTGTATCAAGAATTAGTTAATAAAATTACTCTCCGTTTCACATATTTTACTTATCCAATTCAAAAAAACAAAAAAAAAAAGCATAAATATATAATTTAAGTACAAAATAACCCCTATATAATAATATTTTTTTCTTTTTCAAGCATATCAGTAGAATTTTTATAAAAACATAAAAAAAAAATCATCATAATTCTTTTTTTTAAGAAGGTACGGTTAATAAATAGATATTTATGTACTTAAATTTCTCCCAGTTTTTTTAACTTCCACACTTCTCTCCATTTCACATATAATAGGCTTCTCTCTCGTAATCATAATACCACATATATTTAGGCTCGAAAATTTTAATTTTTCCAAGCTTAATTAATCATCTCAATTTTAATTCAACATGTTTGAAGATGGGACTCAATAGGTAATTATGTTGAAAGATTGATTCGAATAAAAAAGAATTGTTAATAGTTGTAAAGTTCATCCTTTTTTATTTCAAATTATGTTTAAAATCGATTGTTTTAAATGTGTTTTGGCGTTGCATCAATTGCAATAATTGTAGATAGATCGATGACGCTACCCATATAAAAATCTTAATTAAAATCTGTTGCAAAATAAAATAGTTTGCGGAAGAAAATAATATCAGTTGAATGAGTTTTTAAAAAAATATGTAAAATCATATTTTGTATTTGTATTTTGGTGCAAATATTTGGTATGTTGGTGTTGGTAGTTTGTAAAGCAACACCATCGATACAACACATTGTAAATTACTTTTTATACGAATAAAGTTTTTAACAACACTTATTATTTGTTCTTATATATTGATATAGTAGTTATTTACTAATTTAATAATAATAAAATATTGATATATAGTTTATAAGATTATGTTGTAAGATATTATAAAGTTGTAACATATAACAAAAATCAACTTTATAACGTCCAATTTATAATTGGTATCTAATTGATTATAGTTTGGTCACTTGTGTAAGTTATTCATTATATGGTTAAAAAAAGGCTGGACGCCAATACCCACAATGTAAACTATTTAATATATTTATTTTTTGAAAAACTAAAATAGATAAACTAAATTTAAGTCTAATGATTTATAATTGGTATCAAATTGATTATAGTTTGGTGTTAGTAATTCATGTATTTTTTAACTCTATTTAGGGACAAACAGTGTATTTAATTTGACGTGCTTGGGATTTTGGGGTGGAAGTTTACCAATTTGTGGAGACTTGACTTGAACAATAAATATAATTGAACTAAAAAAAATCATAAAATAAAGAAAAAGAAATGGTCGTAAAGAAAAAGCGAACTGCTCGCAACAAAATTTTTGCCAACATATATGCTGCCAATAAGGAAATGATAAAATAAAAACTAAATTGGTATTAATTTCATTTCACTTAGAAAATACTCCTCTATTCACTTTTACTTACCATTTTTGACATATTAAGAAAATATAATATTTTTTTTTTATATTTTACTCTTAGCATTAAATATTATCTCTATATCATTTTTTAAGATCCAATACTAAATGTTAATTAGTAGAGATAGTATGATAAAATACATACATCAATAATTATTTTATTAATGTATATCAAGTCGAACAACGAAAAGTAAAGGCGAAAAAGAGGGAGTATTATTCTGCTTGTACGTGTAGAAAAATATTACTATATATTCTGTTTGTCATTTCCTCAATTTCCTTTACTTTTTTTTCGTTATTCTTTTCTTGATTAAAAAAAAAACAAAAAAATTATTCTCTTTCAAATGTGTGAAACAGAAAGAGAATTTTATAGGAGTACTTCACATTCGTCCTCATCAGGTTCTTCTTCTTCTCTATTTTTTCCTTTTAGTTTTTACTTGCTGTTATTTTATTTTATTTTAAATTTTGAAATCAAGATCGCATTTTTGTTTTCTGAGTTTAATTAAATCAGGTGAAATTGAATTGGGGTTTGCTTAAAATTTTATGGGGTTAACGTTGTCGATAGGTGTTACATGGATGTCGTGTGAGATAATGTTTTTTCGTAGATCCTGTATTTATATTAGAAAATTAAATAAATATATATGTATATTAACTTGAAAAGAAGGTGTGTGGTTTCAATTTCTCTTCCTTTAAAAAAAAGCATACCTTGCAATATTTATTTTTTTGTAGAACCCCGGGAATCAGACTAGACTGTCACTCTTCTAGAAGAGATCCTAGCTGGCACGTTGAACCATGCCTGTCAACGGTGAACACACCTAATACTAGCTCAGTCTCAGTAGAATTTATTTTTACTAGCGTTCAAATATAAAGAGTAAAGTCATGAATAAGTTCATAGGATTCAACATATAGAATATAGTGAATAAGGTCAAATATACCCTCAACTATTCAAAATGTATCAGATTTACAATTAGAGTTATGCCATTTGTTGGGGTGATTAGTAAATAAAATCGAGCTGGTGGGTCCCAGGGGATCATAGAAGTCGATTGCCACTTCAACTTAAGTTGTTTGTTCTGCTATTGATGTTTGTGCGGCTATAGATTCTATAATTATGGAAAAAGGAACTCAAAAAAAAAGCTAGGTATGATGTTATGAACCATAGTGATGACGTGGAGGATAGCAGGGCTAAATCGGAAGATAATTTTATTCGGCCTAGAAGAAGTAACCGTATGAAAATACCATCTAAAAGATTTGTTAACTTTGTCTAACAGAACGCGCGTGGGGGTAAAGTGCGCGCTAAATATGCGGCAAGTGGAGTAGGAAGTATCTGATATAAATCTATTATCTCTGGCCGTAGTTAGGTTAGGCAATTGTTGTTGCATCGTATCTCTATTTTCTTCTGTAATTCTCTTCTTATTTCCTTGCAGTTTCTATGTAATCAGTAGTTGTTGTAATCTGGTTCAGTAACTAATATAGTGATCAGTTGGTCGTTATTGCGTTTGTTCTATATGGCAGGATTATTCAACTTTTTTTTTTTTTAGAGTCTTTACGCGTATCAAGTCACGTCACGATGAGTACATTGTGGTGATGAAGCTACTAAGATTAATCAGACTATGACAGGATTATTCAGTTTTTGTTGTATTTAGAGTCGTTACACGTACCAAGTCACCTCACGATTATGTACATTGTGGTGATGAAGCTACTAAGATTAAACAGACTCTGCAAATTTTAGCCATAAAGTTTTAAGTAGAAAAGATTAAAAAATGAAACAGAAAGGTAGGTAATAAAACTACTATAGTTTGATGTCAAAAGATCATTCTAACGGATGTGCTATCTTTCTGACTTTGAGTAGTCATCCTGATTTTTGACATTTTCTTCCTAGGTTGAGGATGCTGGACTAGTTCATCTTATACCAACAAGGCTTCCATTTGTTCTTAATTGTCTGAAACACCTTTGCATATCTTGTTTGAGCTTTCGTTTGCTCTTTGCTTGATAAGAGGAAGTTGAAATCGAGGTTTGTTTTTCTCTCTTTCTCTTCTATATATGTTTTTTCTTATGTAATGGCTTTCATCATCTCTCTTAGGTGTGTATCGATCCTGATGGGGAATATTATCAACTTGTGCCCTGCGATGCTGTTGATGAGATTCCTGCAATCAACTAAAGCAGAGGTTGTGTATTACTTAAACCGTGATCCTGTTTGATCTCCATTTAGCTTTTAGCAGAATAGAATGTTGAACCAGTAGTATAAGGTTGTGTTTGATAGATTCAGAGAAGACTTGGATGTTTTTGACTTAGCCTTTTTTTTATTAATGCTTGCTTGTTAGTTGTAATATTACTATTATTCTTTCGTTTACTATCCATAAATATCGAGACCCTTAGGGGTGGCCCAATGGTTTGGTCTTGGGACTTCCATGTTGGAGGTCTTAAGTTCGAAACCCTTTGCTAGGGGTTTGCCTTTTGGGTTGAACTTGTTGCACCTGCAGCCTTGTCTAGTGCGGGTTATCTCTCCTGTGTGGTTTGCTAGCTATTGTACAGGAATGGGATTTTTTACCCTGTGCCCACCCAAAGGATTACGACTGTGAGTTTCCCTTGTCATAAAAAAATGTCGAAGGCAAGTACTGAAGTCTTCAACGAGAAAGGAAATTACATCCTTAGAGAAGAAAGGAGGGATAAATTGTATTTATATTTACCTATATTTTTGGATGGAAGAGTATTCAAAATTGTATTTAATACTTGCAAGTTGCACTAAAAAAATACAATACATGTGGAATAATTCCTTATATACTATAAAATTATGTATGATCGAGTCTATTATTTATAATTATGAACAACGTGCTATGAATTATGTCAAGAATCTACTTTATTTTTTTATAATATATTGTAGGTGAAAGGATGCATTTCTCCATGTATAAATTTGGAGAGCTAGGGGATATATACAATGTTCAAGAATTGAGAGGAAGAAATGTCAAAGAAAATGAGCAATCAATTAGTGTTAATAATATATTTGGTGATGATTTTATTCTTTGCAATTTGTTGCAAAATTGGAAATGCAGGAGATTGTACACCACATTGCTTCTTTAATTGCTTGAATGTGCTCACAAAGAGGGGAGTGACTTGTATGATTGTTGTTCCTTTGAATGTTGCTCATAAGTTTTGCTAAATCAATATAATTAATTGCACTTTGTACATTCTTCTATATGTTAATCTCTTTTACTTATTATGTTCTAAAATAAATTTGCAGTAAGTTCTACTTAATAAATCTATTAATGTTGAAGGTTACTGCATATTTTTCAATGCTTAATATACACATTGGTATAGATCGATATCAATCAGAAAAAGACATTAGGTACGCATGGCATATCCTCTATAATAAGTTATTTCAAGCAATCATGCAATTAAATCACCCTTGTCTCGTAGCCCGCACGGACAAACTCAACATGCATCAAATAGAAGAATAATACTTATTTAATCAAAATATACCTGGGTTAACATATATGAAAAACTGAGAAAATCATCTAATTCTTGTAAAATGGCTTTTAAATACCTAAAATATGTGCAAAAAGTGGCGAGGCTTCACGTACTGCTTCTCCTACTCCCTACGGGGTTTTATAAAGGTTTTGCAAAAAAAAATCGTTCGGAAGCAATATAACCAAAATATGCATGGGCGTTACACGCGAAAAACTGAGAAAATGGTCTAATTCCTATAAAATGACTCCTAAATGTCCAAAATATGTGCAAAAAAAAGGTCAGGCTTCACGTACTTCATTCTCCCCCAACTTCCTACGGAGGGTTCCGTAAAGGTTTTGCACAAAATCAACAGGAAGCCATATCACCAAAATATTCATGGGCTAACACACACAAAAAAACTAAGAAAAACCACCTAATTCTTGTAAAATGACTCCAAAATGCCAAAAATGTGTGCAAAAAATGGTGAGGCTTCACTTACTTCTCCCCAACTCCCTACAGAGGGTTCCATAAAGTATTGACCGGAAGCCATATCACCAAAATGTTCATGGGATACACACACGAGAAACAGAGAAAATCGTCTATATCTTGTAAAAATGGTTTTCAATTGCCCAAAATATGTGCAAAAAATGGTGAGGTTTTGCGTACTACTCTCCCAACTCCCTACGGAGGGTTCCGTAAAGGTTTTGTAAAAAATCGATCGAAAGTCATATCACTAAAATATTCATAGGCTAATACACGCAAAATAAATGAGAAAATCGCCTAATTTATGTAAAATGGCTCCTAAATGACAAAAATATGTGCAAAAAATTGTGAGGCTTCACATACTTCTCCTCAAACTCCCGACGGAGGGCACCGTAAAGGTTTTGAAAAAAATCGACCGGAAGCCATATCACCAAAATATTTATGGGCGTTACACACGAAAATCTGAGAAAATCAGCTAATTCTGTAAATTAAATGGCTCCTTAATGCCCAAAATAAGTGCAAAAAATGGTGAGACTTCACGTAATGCTCCCCAACTCACTACGGAGGCTTCCGAAAAGGTTTTGCAAAAAGATCAATCCTCAAAATATTCATCGGCAAACACATACGAAAAACTAAGAAAATCCCCTGTTTCCTGTAAAATGCTCATAAATGTCCAAAATGTGTGCAGAAAAAAGGGGTGAGGCTTGATGCATTGCCACCCCAACTTTCTACAGAAAATTCCGTAAAGGCTTAACAAAAAAATCGACTAGAATGCATATCACCAAAATATTTGATGTGCTAACACACACGGAAAACTGAGAAAATCACCCAATTCATTTACAAATGGATCCTAAATGCTCAAAATATGTGCAAAAAATGTTGAGGTTTCCATACTTCTCCCCCAACTCCTTACAAAGGGTTCCGTAAAGGTTTTGCAAAAAAATTGACCAAAAGTCATATCACCAAAATATTCATGGGCCAACACATACGAAAAGCTAAGAAAATCATTTAATTTCTATAAATGGCTCCTAAGTGCCCAAAAAATGGTGAGACTTCATGTACTACTCGACTACTCTCTTCGGAGGTTTCCATAAAGATTTTTCAAAAAAATCAACTAGAAATCATATCGCCAAAGTATTAATGGGGTGACACACAAAAAAAAACTGAGAAAATTTCTCAATTCTTGTAAAATAGCTTCCATATGTCCAAAATATTTGAAAAAAATGGTGAGGCTTCACGTATGTATCTATGGAGATGATTGAAAAACTAGAAGAAATCATAGGGATATACAAATACAAATAAAAAATAAGAGATTAAAAACCGCCTGAAGAGAAAAAGAAAATAAAAAAAATGGAAGCAGTTGTGTTGAGTAAAGCACAATTTGAGAGGGAAATAAGAAAATTAGAAAATTTTGAAACCCGATTTGACCGGGAAAGATAAAAAAATTCAAATTTCGAAATCTGATTGTATTGAGTGAATTAAGGAGAAAAAAAAGGTAAAAGGATTATGGTGAGAGAGTATAGTTTGTATAATTGGTAGAAATTGAATTATACTCCTATATACAAACTCGGGCGTGCTCTACGTGAATATGGTTATATGTTAGTAGCAAAAAGTAATATCATCAAATTATAGCTATGCTAAATAATTAACTAATATATGTTTGCTTATTCATTTATTTTTTTCTTTTGATATCTTGTCAAGGATCCTTTGTGGTAGTTTACCTCTCTCAAGCGATGTTTGATTAGTTAATCAAAGTTGGTGGCTCTTTATGCTATTACTTGGGTCGTACTCCTCAATATAGTAATATGCAATTACATGGATTACTATATAAAAAATCTGTTATACATGAGATGATATATTTTAGATGCACTTATATTTTAGAATTTAAAGTTATTTATCTAATGTGGTGTTGCATTGCATGAAATATATTAATCTTAATAGTTTGTCATGTTACATTTGATATTATATATACACAATTTAAGTAATTATTTTTGTTAAATTCAAAGATGAAATAACATCGAAGTTTAAATCAGACAAAAGCTATTCTTTCCCTTTCAAAATTTGTATAACTCATCACACATTTATTCTAATATTATTTTTATTATTTCAAAAAATTATTACTTAGTCTGGAATACACATGCATTCGTGCAACGCACGTGTTCGAGAACTAGTAAAGATAAAATAAAGAGAATAAGGTTAAATTAGTGTTTTCAAATTTAAAAGTGTTTTTTTCTTTCTGAAGTTGATAAAAATAAAAATGTATCACATAAACTGAATTAGAGGAATCGAACTAGTATCATCATTTTCTTTAGTTTTTTTCCTTTTTGACTACACATTCATATATTTCCAAGCTGGCAAATCATTTGAAGCAAAAGAGTGTGCATGAAAGGGGATAAGCACGTGTGGATTGTGAAAACAAGTAGCCACCATGAGCTTACCTCATGCCATTACAATGTGTGGTCTTAACTAAAGCTTCAATCAACACTACTAAAGATAAGAAAACTCTTTGGGACTAATTGGAAAAAATGAGTCGATATTTTCTGCAAATGCCACTCATATCAATGCTATAAATAACAGGATAGATTGTTTGTAGTATATCACATATATATCCCTTCATCACTAACAAACTAGTACTATTATTTTTAAAGACATCTTAGAAATGGCTCAAATATATTGTTTTCGTCCCTACAACAGGCCGATAGAATTAGCAAGGCTGGTAATTAGCTTTTGTTTGAATAGAGAGTTAGAAAATGATGATGACGACGATGATGATGCAAAAAAAGTGGCACCTGTCGCGTAACGTTAGTTCATGTGTTTCCATTATAAATAGGAATCCTTATTTAAGTTTTTCTAAGTACTTGATCTTCTGTATATGATAATTTAAGTGTTTCATCTTTCTCTTCGATCTATATTAAATAGAGTGTCTCTTTTCTAAGTCTTTCTAAGTATTCCTTCTGTATCTAATTTAGGTGTCTTATTTTTCTCTTTACTATGTATCAAATATATATAGCGTCTCTTTCTATATTTAAGTCTTTCTAAGTACTTGATCTTCTGTATATGATAATTTAAGTATATTACTTTTATTATTGATATGTATTAAATAGAGTGTTTCTTTATATATTTAAGTCTTTGTAAGTACTCCTTATGTATTCAATTTAAGTGTCTTACTTTTGTTTTTGATTTGTATCAAAATATAGATATAGTGTCTCTTTCTATATTTAGGTCTTTCTAAGTACTCTTCTGTCTCTAATTTAAGTGTCTTATTTTTCTCTTTGATTTGTATTAAATAGAACTAGCTCTCGAACACGTGTGTTGCACGTGTATCTACGCACGTGTATGTCATACTAATCAGTATTAATATTTTGAAATGATATAAAGAATATTGAAGTATGTATGTGATGGATATCGTAGGAGGAAAATACAAGTGTGAATTGATAAATAATTTCCCACAATTTGTTCACAAACTTTTTTTTGTGCAATACCTCAAATTTCGTTGAACTTCGAACTTATTCAACTGTTGCAAATCACATTTGATATTTTTTAAGAAGAAGAAGAGTAGAAAATTTAAAAAATTGTAGTTTAAAAATGGGAGGAAACACGTCTATTTATTGCTAACAAATGGTAGTGTATAAATAGGTGTTAATTTTGTGCCTTATTAGGAAAGTCACAACCCCTCAAAAAAGTCACAGCTCATCGAAAAAGTCACAATCCTTTGAAAAAGTCAGAACCGTTTGGAAAAGTCACAGCCCTTTGAAAAAGTCACAACCCTTCGAAAAAGTCACAACTCATCGGAAAAGTCACAACCCTTCCGGAAAGTCACAACTTATTGGAAAAGTCACAACCCTTTGAAAAAGTCGCAACCCTTCAAAAAAGTCACAATCAATGTGAAAATGTTTCTATTATTAATATAATATAATTAAATAAATATAAAATATACTAAATTGAGTATTTTAATCACTTGGAGATAAAATAGTAATTTAATA
>JAJOOR010007876.1:0-13489 GCA_036250505.1 Solanum acaule
GACTCTTGTTCTATGATGTCATTTTGAAATGGTTTGCCCTTAGTCCCTATTTCCCGTTAATTAATGTTGAATGTACTTCCGCGACCGATGAAGTGTGATGACAAGTTTGAGAGGCTTGTGTGGGGTTCCTTCGGGTTCCTTATTCGCCATGTCACGTTTAGGCCCTAGACTTGGGTCGTGACAACGATTCTTACTAAATACCACTTTGAGGCCACCACAACAAACTTACCATTCTTCATTCTCATCTTTTGTCGATACTCATAAATAAGGAGCATTTACATTTAATAAGTCTTGACAAGGAAAGCAACTCATAACAACAATACAAGTTAAGCATCATTAATACATTTAGACTTCATGCCAACATTCTCATTAAGATCATTATAGGCACATTCATTTCATTAGACATTTTAACATTTGAGGAACATACCATAGTCACTCTCAAAGCCTATTTGTGCAATCCATGGATGAAGTCCTATACCCCCATCCACACTTCATAGAACTTCTTGAGTAACCATAGTACCTAACTCATATTATTGATCATAAAACATTAAATCATAAAGGAACACACCATGACTACTCTCAAAGCCTACTTGTACAATGCATGTATAAAGTCCCATACCCCCACCCACACTAAGTAGTGCATTCTTGAGAAGCCATAGTTCATTATCATTTTTTTGTGGGGGTAAGCCTTACCCGACATAGACTATGTCATCAAATCATGGAATCCTAATGTTACCCACACCAATAAGGGATTCCTACTTGCCTAAGGTAGGACCATTAAAATTTATCTTAGTTGGATCCACTAGCTAATAACCTATGTGGGCACATAGTTATGGGATAGGGATATTGCTACTAAATACCCAGCCTCAACTCACGGATGAGCATCCATCTCAAGAGATTTCTACTAGATAACCTACCTCAACTAACAGATGAGCATCCATATCAATTCATATCCACTCGGTGCTTAGCTTTATTCCCCACGGAGTAGTTAACATTCATTGATTTAGTTCATTATTATGGGATAAGAGATTGTTACTAGATACACTGCCTCAACTCACATATGAGTATCCATCTCAAACCCAACATTCAATCATTAAGATAGCTCATAGATGTAAAGATGAGAATAGTCTTTCAACTAAGAATCCCCATATTGTGAGGAAGACCTCTCGCAACATGTCATTAACATTCCTTAGTGTACAATTGAGAATAGCCTTTCAATAAACACATCATCATATATATAATCATAGAAACTTCATTCATTCTTCATTCATGAGTGTGTGTATGTGAGAATACACTTACAACAACCACACCATTACATTTGCATTTTAGTCGTAGTCACATTATTTTCATTGGAAATCACAAGGCATGTGCACAAGCATCATGATTATACAACAATCTTCGTAATTTATCCTTTAAGGCCATGAATAATAATTCACCCACACACATAGAATTACTAAAATTTAGGCATGAATAATAACATAATTCAAGTAACTAAACCATTACAAGATCAATTGCAGAACATTCATCTTACTATAATTCACCCACATCACATAGTCAAAAATTAGGGTTATGGGGAAATCATGGATTCATGGGGGATCTTATCTTAAAACCACCATAAAATAGTAATTAAACAATAATATAAAACAATTGAATCATTGAAAAAGTTTTGAGAAAGAATTCACGACCTAGAATGAAAACCCTTAGTTTTGGAGAAATTCCAACTTTGAAATTGAATGTTTGAGGACTTCTTGGATGGAAATTTAACCATGAATCAAAACTACCATACCTTAGATGAAGAAATCCAACCAAATTTGTGTGCAAAATCTCCCTTCTTCAAGACCTAACTTGACCTTCTTCAATGGAGATTAGAGGGAGGATTTTTGGAGAGGGTTGAGTTGGTTATGAATTGGGAAGTTGAGGGTTATGAAATATATGTGGTGTTTAATGACTTAAAAGTACTTATATAAGTCTAAATAATCAATATAAAACGACCTCACTTCAAACTAACCTCAAAAGGAAATACCTGAACTAGCCCTCACCTTGGCCGAAACTTGGCATATTTCAGGTGCCATCCACTCCGCCCTGACCCACGAACCGTGAGTCCACTCACGCGCCATCTTGTAGGTCCATGGGTGGGTGGACTACAACCTGTTCTTGAGGGCCTGACTCGCGACCCCCACCTACAAGGGGTCGGTCCACCATCTGGCCGTAGGTGCCATCCGTATGTGGCCCTATTTTGCCAGCTTGGGGAGTTTTGGGTGGCTTTGGGGGTTAGGGTTTATGGTCCTCCTCAAGGACCCTTTGGTTGGTCCTTGGGGAGTCGTACCTTGACGTTTAAACCCTTAAACCCTCCATATAACCTCGGGAAGTTATTTCACAACTTAAAACCCCACAACAACTCAACAACACACTCGTAATGCTCTAGTTTCACCTACTAGTTTTTCCGAGGTGTTATATTATCTCCCCCTTGGGAAAATTCGTACTCGAATGAAAATTTAAACATTTTACGGAATTAAAGACTCAAGACTAGCAGCCCATCATGAATGAAACATCATATAAATGCCCAAAAACAAGAATGAAACATCATATAAATGCCCAAAAACAAGAAGGAAACATCAACTCCATCTCAATTTACTCAATGCAACACAAGGAAGTAGGGACTACATCTACAACCCCAATACTCATGAAAACTTCAACATTTCTCATTTCATTAGGAGGAATTACTTTCTCCAACTTAAATCATGCTCATCATAACATCGTGAAGCAATTATGCAATTATTCTCAAAAGCGCATTTAAGCATGCATGTTCAACATTTCATCTGATGAAGCATATTGGCAACTCATACTAAATGCATATCAACATGAGGAACATAAATCATAAAAACACATTTTTCATTAGACATGAATTCATCAAGAACATGCATATCACAAGGAGACCATGGAAACACATAAATCATACATGACTCCAAAACATGAAACAAGCCATAGGGGACTCTTGGTCTCAAGCTTGAATAGGAATAAAAGAGAAAGATAAGGATATTGGAACTCTCATCAAAATTGCCTTCTAAACATACCATCTACCCCTTGGGAGCTAACCCATACTAAGGCTAACATCAAAATAGCATAGGGACCTTAATAAAACATTTTCATGGAAGGAAATTCCTTACTCTTCTATTTCGTAACTTCCAGTCTAAGATCCCAACCGGTACTTCTAAAATAGGGTGTTTCTCGTTAAGCAACTCTAGCTCACAACCAATCTTACCAACACCACTCAAGGTGAGAATTCAAGACAGCCTAAATCATGAACATCAAGGACACCTAACGACCTTGCTATCTAAGCACATCATCTCCCCCTTGGGAGTAAGCCTATATGGATTCTTCTAAGCCTCATTCTTTTAATTCTAAGGTCAGAGCAAGTCATCACTAAACCTTCACACTCATCACAGAAGATGATTCCAAACCAAGGTGAGTTACACTTCTACGTTCTTTTAAAGGAGTCTACTCACTTAACATCTCTAGGCATCACTTAAACACCACTATTTATCAAATCCTCCAATACACCCTAAAACTCATCATGACTAAGTCGGGTTCTACCAGTAAAACACACATAACCATAGTGCAACCCATTCATACCAAAGACAACATCAACATATATCATCTCAAATCTATCAAGTCACATAGCCATAATAGGCATCACAACCAACCCTTTCTCCCTCAATCCTTGTAGCATGAGCCCTCCAAGTGGTCATATCCTACAGACCATTAGATAAGAAATAGGAGAGAGACCTTATAAAGTTAAACTCTATGGCACGACTTAGAGAATAAAGAATTGACATTCTCCTAACATACAATACCCTCTTATTCATAAATGTGGAGTGCTTCACACTATGAACAAGACTCTACTAGATGTGGTTTCAGACATCATAGAACCATCCTAAAATCATGTGCTCTTATAC
This sequence comes from Solanum acaule, assembly GCA_036250505.1. Taxonomy (NCBI): domain Eukaryota; kingdom Viridiplantae; phylum Streptophyta; class Magnoliopsida; order Solanales; family Solanaceae; genus Solanum; species Solanum acaule. Next base: position 3,957 of record JAJOOR010007876.1, read on the forward strand.
CATATTTGTCACGACTCGAGCCTACACCCCGGACGTACCACGACGTACAAGACTACGAAGAGCTTCATACGAGCCTCATAGCATTAATAACATAAGACAATAGAAATTAGTGCGGAATTTAAAACTTTTCTTTTACAATCGAAGTCTATACTTTGTCTCAAACCATCTATTACCATTAAGACAAAAACTTTAGGAACGTAGCCCAGACAAAAGCTTTATACAAAAAATAAAATACATAAAGGAACTAGTGGGTTTCGTCGTCGAAGCTATGAGGACTCACCAAATCTTCATCTCCTTGCTCTTTAGAAACTTATCTTCAAAGAATAGAACTCAAGTCCCAACCCTACACATTGTGAAAAATGTAGAAGGAATATGGGTTAGCACAAAAATGTACTAAGTATGATAGCAATGCAAAAATCATGCTAAAAAGGACATTTTGGTTGAAAACCATGCATTTAAGAACTTTAGGAATCATCATTTCTCTTTTAGTATAAACACATAAGCCATAAGCATATTCATTATGTAAGTCATTATAACACATTTGAACCATCATCTAAAGTAACCCTAAGTTATACTTGTGCAATGTAGGAATGACATCCCATAATACCATTCATACTAAGTACCACTTTGAGGCCACCACAACATACTTACCATTCTTCAATCTCATCTTTAGTCGATACTCCTAAATAGGGAACATTCACATTTAATAAGTCATGAAAAGGAAAGCAACTCATAACAACAATTCAAGTTAAGCATCATTAATACATTTAGCCTTCATGCCAATATTCTCATTAACATCATTATCAGCACATTCGTTTCATTAGACATTTTAACATTTGAGGAACATACCATAGCCACTCTCAAAGCCTACTTGTGCAATGCATGGATAAAGTCCCAAACCCCCATCCACACTTCATAGAACTTCATGAGTAACAATACTAACTAACTCATATTATTGATCATACTACATTAAATATTAAAGTATCACAGCATGACAATTCTCAAAGCCTATTTGTGTAATGCATGGATGGAGTCCCATACCCCCAGCCACACTAGGTGGTGCATTCTTGAGAAGTCATAGTTCATTATCATTTTTTTGTGGGGGTAAGCCTTAACCTACATAGACAATGTGACAAAACCATGGAATCTCAATGTTACCCACACTGAATAAGGGATTCCTACTTGCCTAAGGTAGGACTGTTAATATTTAGCTTAGGTGGATCCACTAGATAATAACCTATATGGGCACACAGATATGGGATAGGGAGATTGCTACTAGATACCCCACCTCAACTCACTGATGAGAATACATAGCAAGATATTGCTACTAGATACCCCGCCTCAACTCACAGATGGGCATCCATCTCAAAACATAGCCACTCGGTGCTTAGCATTATTTCCCATGGAGTACTTAACATTCATTGCTTTAGTTTATTATTATGGGATAAGAGATTGTTACTAGATACCCCGCCTCAACTCACGTATGATTATCCATTCCAAACCAAACATTCATTCATTAAGATAGCACATTTATTGAAAGATGATAATAGCCTTTCAATTAAGAATCCCCATATTGTCAGAAAGACCTTGCACAACATGTCATTATCATTCATTAGTGTATAATTGAGAATAGCCTTTCAATCAATACATCATCATTAGCATAATCATAGAAACTTCATTCATTCATGAGTGTGTGTGTATATATGAGAATAGACCTTCAACAACCACACCATTACAATTGCATTCTAGTCATAGTCACATTACTTTCATTGGAAATCACAAGGCATGTACACAGGGATCATGATTACACAACAATCTTCATAATTTGCCATTCAAGGCCATGAACCATAATTCACCGACACACATAGAATTACTACAATTTAAGCATGAATAATGGCATAATTCAAGTAACTATACCATGACAAGATCAATTGCATAACATGCATCTTACTACAATTCACCCACATCACATAGTGACAAATTAGGGTTATGGGGAAATCATGGATTCATGGGGTTGTTTTTCTTAAAACCACCATGAAACAGTATTTAAACCATAATATAAAACAATTGTATCATTGAAAACGTTTTGAGAAAGAATACATGACCTTGAATGAAAACCCTTAGTTTTGGAGAAATTCCAACTTTGAAATTGAAGGTTTGAAGACTTCATGGATGGAAAGTTAATCATGATTCAAATCTACCATACCTTATATGAAGAAATTCAACCAAATTCGTTTTCAAAATCTCCCTTCTTCATGCCCTAACTTGACCTTCTTCAATGGAGTTTAGAGAAAGGATTTTTGGAGAGGGTTGAGTTGGTTAAGATTTGGGTAGTTGAGGATTATGAAATATATGAGGTGTTTGATGACTTAAAAGTACTTATATAAGTCTAAATAATCAATATAAAATGACCTCACTTCAAACTAACATCAAAAGGAAATACCTAAATTAACCCTCACCTTGGCTGGAACCTGGCAGATTTCAGGTGCCATCCACACCCCCTTGACCATGGACCGTGAATCCACTCACGCCCCGTCCTGTTGGTCCGTGGATTTGTGGACTTCAAACTATTTTTGAGGGCCTGACCCACGACCCCCACCTACAGGGTGTGGGTCCACCTACTGGTCGTAGGTGTCATCCGTAGGTGGCCCTATTTTGGCAGCTTAGGCTGTTTTAGGGGGCTTTGGGGGTTAGGCTTTAGGGTCCTATTCAGGGACCTCTTGGTTGGTCCTTCGGAATTCGTACCTTGACGTTTAACCCCTAAACCCCTCAATCTAAGCTTGGAAGTCATTTCACTACTTAAAACCCCACATCAACTCAACAACACACTCGTAAGGCTCTAGTTTCACCTACTAGTTTTTCTGAGGTGTTACATTATCTCCCCCTTGGGAACATGTGTACTCGAATGACACTTTAAACATTTTACGGAATTAAAGACTCAAGACTAGCAGTCTATCATACATCAAACATCATAAAAATGCACAAAAACAAGGAGGAAACATCAATTCCATCTCAATTTATTCAATGCAACACAAGGAAGTAGGGACTACATCTACAACCCCAATATTCATGAAAAATTCAACATTTCTCATTTCATTGGGAGGAATTACCTTATCCAACTTAAATCATGCTCATCATAACATAATGAAGCAATTATGCAATTATTCTCAAAAGAGCATTTAAGCATGTTCAACATTTCGTCTCATGAAGCATATTGGCAACTCATACTAAATGCACATCAACATGAGGAACGTAGATCATAAAAACTCATTTTCTCATTATACTTGAATTCATCAAGAACACGTATCTAAAAAAGAGACCATGGAAACACATAAATCACACATGACTCCAAAATATGAAACAAGCCATAAGGGACTCTTGGTTTTAAGCTTGAATCGAAATAGAAGAGAGAGATAAGGATATTGGAACTCTCATCAACCATGCCTTTTAAACATACCATCACCCCCTTGGGAGTAAAGTCATACTAAGGCTAACATCAAAATAGCATAAGGACCTTAATAAAACATTTTCATATAAGGAAATTCCTTACTCTTCTATTTCTTAACTTGCCGGCTTGAGATCCCAACTGATACTTCTAAACTATGGAGGTTCTCATTAAACAACTCTAGCTCACAACCAATCTTACAAACACCACTCAAGGTGAGAATTCAAGACAACCTAAATCATGAATATCAAGGACACTCAACGATCTTTCTATCTAAGCACATCATCTCCCTCTTGGGAGTAAGCCTGTATGGACTCTTCTAAGCCTCATTTCTTTTAATTCTAAGGTCAGAGCAAGTCATCACTAAACATTCACACTCATCACACAAGATGATTCCTAACCAAGGTGAGTTACACTTCTACCTTCTTTTAAAGGAGTCTACTCACTCAACATCTCTAAGAATCCCTTAAACACCACTATTCACCAAATCCTTCAATACACCCTAAAATTCATCATGACTAGGTCGGGTTCTACCAGTAAAATACACATAACCATAATGCACCCCATTCATACTAAATACAACATCACCATCTATCATCTCAAATCTATCAAGTCACATAGCCATAATTGGCATCACAACCATCATTTTCTCCCTCGATACTTGTATCATGATCCCTCCAAGTGGTCATATCCTAAAGACCATCAGGTAAGAAATAGGAGAGAGACCTTATAGAGTTAAACTCTATGGCATGACTAAGAGAAAGAAGAAGTGAGATTTTCTTAACATACAATAGACTCATATCCATAAATGTTGTGCGCTTCACACTATGAACAAGACTCTACCAGATGTGGTTTGAGAAATCCTAGAACCATCCAAAAATCTTGTGCTCTTATACCATGTTTGTCATGACCCGAACCTACACCCCAGGCATTACACGGTGTACAAAACTCCGAAGAGCCTCATACAAGCCTCTTAGCATTAATAACATAAGATAGTAGAAATTGTTGCGGAATTTAAAACCTTTTCTATTACAATCGAAGTCATTTATATACATAAGCGGAAGTCTATACTTTGTCTCAAACCATCTATTACCATTAAGTCTAAAACTTTTGGGATGTAGCATATGCAAAAGCTCTACACATAAAATAAAATACATAAAGGAACTAGTGGGTTTCGTCCTCGAAGCTATGAGGACTCACCAAATCTAAAACTCCTTGCTCCTTAGAAACTTATCTTCGAAGAATAGAATTCAAGTCCCAACCCTACACTTTCTGAAAAATGTAGAAGGAATATGGGTTACCACAAAAGTGTACCAAGTATGATTGCCATGCAAAAATCATGCTAAAAAGGACATTTTGGTTGAAAACCATGCATTTAAGAACTTTAGGAATCATCATTTCTCTTTTAGTATAAACACATAAGCCATAAGAATATTCATCATGTAAGTCAATATAACACATTAGAACCATCATCTTAAGTAACCCTAAGTTATACTTGTGCAATGTAGGAATAACATCCCATAATACCATTCATACTAAGTACTACTTTGAGGACACCACAACAAACTTACCATTCTTCATTCTCATCTTTAGTCGATACTCATAAATAAGGAACATTCACATTTAATAAGTCATGACAAGGAAAGCAACTCATAACAACAATCCAAGTTAAGCATCATTAATACATTTAGCTTTCATGCCAACATTTTCATTAACATCATTATAAGATCATTCATTTCATTAGACATTTTAACATTTGAGGAACATACCATAGCCACTCTCAAAGCCTACTTGTGCAATGCATGGATCAAGTCCCCCCATCCACTCTTCATAGAAATTCTTGAGTAACAATAGTACCTAACTCATATTATTGATCATAAAACATGAAATCATAAAGCAACACACCATGACTATTCTCAAAGCTTACGTGTGTAATGCATAGATGAAGTCCCATACCCCCCACCCACACTAAGTAGTGCATTCTTGAGAAGCCATAGTTCATTATCATATTTGTGTGGGTAAGACTTAACCGACATAGACCATGTCAGCAAATCATGGAATCTCGGTGTTACCCACACCGAATAAGGGATTCCTATTTGCCTAAGGTAGGACCATTAACATTTCACTTAGGTGGATCCACTAGTTAATAACCTATGTGGGTACATAGTTATGGGATAGGGAGATTGCTACTAGATACCCTACCTCAACTCTCACGGATGAGCATCAAACTCAAGAGATTGCTATTAGATACGCCGCTTCAACTCACAGATGAGCATCCATCTCAATCCATAGCCACTCGGTGCTTAGCATTATTCCCCACATAGTATTTAACATTCATTGGTTTAGTTTATTATTATTGGATAAGAGATTGTTACTAGATACCCCGCTTCAACTCACGTATAAGTATCCATCTCAAACCCAACATTCTTTCATTAAGATAGCTCATATATTCAAAGATGAGAATAGCCTTTCAACTAAGAATCCCCATATTGTGAGGAAAACCTCTCGCAACATGTCATTAACATTCCTTAGTGTACAATTGAGAATAGCCTTTCAATAAACACATCATCATATATATAATCATAGAAACTTCATTTATTCTTCATTCATGAGTATGTGTATGTGATAATATACTTTCAACAACCACACCATTACAATTGCATTCTAGTCATAGTCACATTACTTTCATTGGAAATCACAAGGCATGTACACAGGCATCATGATTATACAACAATCTTAATAATTTGCTCTTTGAGGCCATGAATCATAATTCACCCACACATATAGAATTACTTTAATTTAAGCATGAATAATGACATAATTCAAGTAACTAAACTATTACAAGATCAATTGCATAACATTCATCTTACTACAATTCACCCACATCACATAGTCACAAATTAGGGTTATGGGGAAATCATGGATTCATGGGGGATTTTATCTTAAAGCCATCATAATACAGTTTTTCAGAGGTGTTACAAAGGAGGTGTGACTTAGTATGTCGACATTCAACACAATGTCCACAAATTTGAACAACATCCTTGTGCATTTTAGGCCAATAGAATTGTTCCTCAAGAATTCCCCTAGTTTTGTCAATACCAAAATGACCCATCAAACCCCTATCATGTGCCTCCCTCACAAATAGATCTCCAAGAGCTCATAGGCACAAAAATTCTCTTGCCTTTGAATAAGAAACCATTAAACTTGGAATAGGGAGTAGAAGAACTATCCATCATCCACCTTTCCCCTTCTCATTCCTCACAATCTTTGAAGATTTGAGCAAACACGGGATCCTTAGGATACGATGCGTTCAAGCATTCAAAGACAATCAATTTAGAAGACAAAGTATTAACCAACACATGTTTTATAGACAAGTCATCAGCCACCACATTGTCCTTTCCCTTTTTGTATTAGATTACATAAGGGAAAGTCTCAGGAATTCAATCCATTTGGCGTGCTTCTTGTTGAACTATCCTTCGGCTCGAATATGTTTTAGGGACTTATGGTCAGTCCTATTGACAAATTCATTGTGCCACAAGTAGTATTTCCAATTACCCAAAGCCCTAATCAAGGCATACAATTCAAGATCATAAGTGGAATAGTTCAAAGTAGCACCTTTAAGCTTTTCACAAATATAAGCAATGGGCTTTTGGTCTTGCATTAAGACGGCTCAAATGCCTACTTTACTAGCATCACATTCCACTTCAAACATTTTATCAAAATCAGGTAATTGCAACAAAGTAGTGGAACTAAGCATGGACTTTAAAGCCTCGAAAGCTTTGGCTTGTTTCTCTCCCAACTTAAAGGGTTTATCCTTTCAGATTACCTGTATCAAGGGGGCGGCTATGGTACTAAAACTTTTGACAAACCTCCTATAAAAACAAGCCAACCCATGAAAGCTTCGAATATCACTTATGGATTTCAAAATCGTCCAATTCTTAATTGCGTCTATCTTAGACTCATAAACTTCAACCCCTTTTGAACTCACAAAAAAGCCTAGGAAAATAACCTCATAAACATAGAATGCACAATTATCAAGATTAGCATAAGTTGTTCCTTCCTAAGCACATCAAACGCACATCTCAAATGCTCAACATGATCATGCATGGTCTTTCTATAAATCAAGATATCATCATAATAGACAACCACAAATTTCCATATAAAGGGTTTCATCACATGATTCATGAGACACATAAATGTACTAGGAGCATTAGTGAGACCAAAGGGAATCACCAACCAATCATATAGACCAAACTTGGTCTTGAATGCGGTTTTCCATTCATCACCGGCGTTCATCCGTATTTAATGATAACCACTCCTAAGATCAATCTTTGAAAACACGGAAGAGTCATTCAATTCATCAAGCATATCTTCTAACCTAGCGATAGGATGATGATACTTTACCGTAATCTTGTTGATGGCTCGATAATCAACACACATGCGCCATGTTCAATCTTTCTTTGGAACCAATAGAACCGGCATGGCACATGGACTCATGATTTCCATCAGGTAACATTTTGTTGAGGATTTCCTCAACTTGCCTTTGTAGTTCTTTGGTGTCCTCCGGATTGCTTTAATAAGTTGGCTTGTTTGGCTATTGTGACCCCGACATGAAGTCAATTTGGTGTTCAATTCCCCAAAGAGGGGGCAATCCACTTGGAAGCTCCTTTGGGAAGACATCCTCATAATCCTGCAAAATAAAGGAAATAGAAGTGGGAAGAGAAGAATGAGATTGGTTGGTTTGTAACACTTGATCCCTATGTGTTATAAGGATGAAGGAACAACTGGACTCCACGTTTTCTCTTACCTCCTTGTAATTGGCCAACAATAGATGGGCTTTTCCTTTCAACTTCCTCATCTCCTCCTCTTCATGACTCTCAGCCTCCACATGCTCCCCCCCACTCTTCCTCTTATCCCTCAACTCACTCATCCTTTGATATACTTCATTGACTTGAGAGGGAGACATAGGGTGAAAAACATACTTATGATCATCCAACACAACTGAACACTTATTGGTCCTGCCATCATGCTTGGTGGAACGATCATATTGCCAAGGTCTCCCGAGTAGCACATGACAAGTTTGCATTGGGACCACATCACATAAAGCTTCATCTTGATACATCCCAATCAAGCAAGTTTGTGAAGTTTCAGATAAAAAAAATTATTGGGTAAAGTAGTTAAATTATCCTTCTTATTTATTTATTATTATTTTTATCCTTCTTATTTATGATTTTTTAAGATCGTGTCTAGGGAAAATAAACAACTAATATGGAACAGAGAAAATAGTGTTTAATCAAATTTATGATCATTCTTAATTTTCAATTACTATTTTTAGTTTGCTTTAAAAATATAAAAAAATTATATGGATTCAAAATAATTTTTTCTATATCTGAGAGGGGTAAATTTGTGTACACTCTAGTATCTCTAGATCTCATGTACTGTGGAAAATTTTGCTTATACTCTACTTTCTTAAAATCTAATATTATAGTACTATAGTGAGTATTTTATTATTGTTATATATTGTATAAAAATTTAAAATGATATACTCATTAGAATGTCAAGTTAAAAATATAATATTTTAAAATAAAATAAAATTGTTAATATCAGAAAATATGTTTAACCTATTTAATAGAATTGGAAAAGCAAAACAATGTTGTGATGGCAATTGTTAATTGCCACAATTCAAATTTGAAAATTATTTTAAAATAGAATTATCAAAAGAAAAAAAGAAAATCAATTCAATTTTTTTATACATGTGAAGTCAAATTGAAGTTAAATTGTTCAACTAATAGTGGAACTATACTTCCACAACATTTGGTTATTTCAATTTGAATTTAAATAGGGATGTGAATTTTGAATTGTAGTTTTATAGTTTTGATTAAAACACACAATATTATATGGATTAAGATGTTAAGATTAAAATAATAAATTCAAAAATAATTTATTTTTTGCTAATAATAGAAAATTAAAAAAAGAATTGAATGTCAAACCACTTTTTGTGTATTAATTATATTCAATTAACAATTGACAATTGATTTATCTATCTAGATTCCAGAATAATTCATGTTGCATATTTGAATAAAATATG
>JAJOOR010007877.1:0-39411 GCA_036250505.1 Solanum acaule
TCATCAGAATCAGCTTTGCAATATGAAATAATAAGGTCCTGATCACTAGTAATATAAATGTTGTTTGTATTGCAGTCAGGGTGCCATAACAAGTGATCCTCAAAAGAAGTCACAAGCTCCCCACGGAAATTCCAAACAGCTACTGTTCTATTTCTGAACGTTAAGAATAACTGATTCTCATACAGAAATATGAATGCTGATGGGGTCATGAATTCGGCTCTGCTGACTTCTGTCAACTCAGAATTGCGGACCTATTAAATTCAACAGCTATAAGACTTGACGATAAAGAGAGCTAAAAGATATAATAGAAAAGGTGATAGTAACTCACATCAAGAATCTGAAGATTTTCATTCTCCTGTTTGACAAGAAGCTTTTCATTGAACTGTTCAATGAAATCTACCTTCTTATTTCGGTGAAGCAGGTGGTTGAAAGATTTGAGAACAGTGCCATCCTCAATGGAGAGAATCTTTAAAGGAACATGGCCGCTAGCTTTGGTAAATATTAGCAGCATGATTCCTGGACTGCAAATGGGAAAAGGAAGAGAGCAAAAATTGTAAGTCAAGATAACAATTTCTTAAGAAATCAAACTAATGCACATTTTTGGAAAAGTGTATATGAATAAACACAACAGACCAAACTGCCAATAAGTACATTATTCTATCTATTGAAACCATCCTTTTCACTTAATCGCAACCTTACAGATCTCAAGACTTAAAAAAGCATTGTTCATCCCAATCTCCCAGAATTAACAGGTATCTCAAAAGAATCATAACCATAATAGTAATAGATGAGATAAACCTACAATAACTGTCACCAACATTAGGACACATCAAAAAGAGTCAGAGAGACTACTAAAACAGGAGAACATTAAAAAAACAAATAAAATACAATTACAAAAGCATAGGAACAAATGGAGCTAGCAACTCCAGCAAATGTAAAATATTACACTTCCATATACTGGAAATGACATCTACCGCAAGATTATGTAGAGCATTTCCATGCACATAAGTTATAACACTAACTAGTCATGGCAAAAATGAGCATGTGTATGCATGCTTGCAGAAGTGATGAAGCTACCTGATTTTTATCTCTTGAACATTCTTGTCTGATATGGAGTATAACATTGTATAATTCTTCAGGTCAAACACCTTATATATGCTGTCAAAAGTAAAAAGGATTGTATTAGTACATCAAACAAAATTACTAAAATTGATCACAGGAAAGACTTCAGTACCAAAATTTTACCTATCCTGGGCAGAGTAAGTAAGAACTTTTCCATTCACATCATCAAACTCCACAAAACCAGGCCATTTTAATGATTCAGACTCAAATAGAGCAAACCCAGCATCTGGTTTACCCCTCCTTATGTATCTAATACCATTGACAAATTTATTGAATTAGAACAAAAAAAAATATTTAGCAGAATGTGATCAAACAACAATATATTTTTTTTTAAAAAAAATGTGATCAAACAACAATATCAAAATTTCATACTCAATCCTTGTTGTTCTGCATTTCAAGGAACTGAAATTATCTGAAGCATAGACTGAAACAGTGATTAATGAATCATTGTTTTTATTGTAAAACAAACTTCGTATGACTTCGTCTGGACTGACATTCAGAAAGCATATCCTCCGGTTTGATTCTGTACCACCAAGAATGTGTGTCAATTCGCTTTCAATCACAAAGGTGCTCATAGAAGGAATATAACATTGAGAATTACTAATATTTGTTCTTTACCTCGGCTAAATGCTGCACAGACACCAGATTGTGCAAGGGCAAAAACAATATCGCGAGCAGCAACTATCTCAATTATCTTTGACCTTTTCTTAAGAAATGGAAGTACCAACACACAATGACCTTTTGGATCATGGGTATCATATTCCTCCTATGAACCACATATAAAAACAGTCAGTAGTCAGTACTCGGTAGAAAAACATGCTAGGTGAGGGAAGCATTCTAAAATAATGAACAACTAATTCAACTAGGGATATTTTAGTTTTTTTTTTTATGACAAGGGAAACCCGCAACCGCTACCCTTTGGGTGCGCACAGTGTAAAAACCCCACTCCTATGCAATAGCTCGCAAACCACATAGGAGAGGTAACCCGCACTAGGCAAGCCCGGTGCGACGAACTCGGCCCAGAAGGCAAACCCCTTGCTTTCGCTGGCAAAGGGTTTCAAACTTGAGACCTCCAACATGGAAGTCCCAAGCCCAAACCACTGGGCCACCCCGAAGGATTAGGTTATTATAATTTTTGATATTCAGGCAACCCACAATTACTACATGCTAAATCACATAAAGATAAGATGCCATCTCAAGGACTAACAGTGAAAAATTTCACTAGAAACCATCCAAAATTTATAAAAACAACATCCAAAAATTAGCCCAAGTATCCAATCTACAAAATACTTCTCATCTTTTTGCAGCTTTATAGCTGTATACAAGTTTCTAGCGACATGAAAGACATAACTCCAACTAACATTTGTCCAGCTATTCATGCAAAATTTAACCACCAAATGCAAATTAGGAAAAATAAAAGATAGAAATCCAAGAAAATATTACAAATTGCTCAGACGATGAGTAGACTGCAAAATCACAACAGAATGCATACTGAAAGGAATAAGTCATGCTGTATGGAAATGTACCATAAGACGAATAAGCAGTAACCTCAGCCTAGGAAAACAAGCCGTTAAACAAAGGATGCCAAGAGCACCTCCCCTGTGTTTTCAAACCACTAGCTGCCTACCATGGCTTGTTCAAAAACTTATGCATCAAGGAAGCAACTGGTGAGCTACTTGTCAACATAATTATTCAAAATTGGAAGCATGCATTGAAACTAGATGTGTTGCACAACCTATAAATTAGATCACCTAATATAGGGTTCCACTACATTGTAGACAAAAGATATCACAATTCCAACGCCACACATCTCAGAACATCGTTTACCTATCTACTAAAGCATACTTTTGCCTAATAAATACTCCACCTTTAGCCACATGGTGTAGGCAAAAGTATAAACAAGGTCTTTTTGGTTTGCCTAAGTTTTAAAACCACAAGTCCTACAGGTATTTTTAGTATGTGTCAAATGTCTGTCTTAAACTCAATGCTAAGTTAAACACAACAACAACAAAAAAAAATCCGGTGTAACCCCACAAGTGAAGTTTAAGGAGGGTGATGCTCAATTAAAAACCACAATATAAAATGAAACAAAGGGACTAGCACATATAATTTCTGCGAAGTAGTTTTATATTGTATGTTAGTCATATTAATGCAACACATAACACATTAAACTTCAGAACGAAGATTCTAACAAACACGCAATTAAGGAAACTGTATTTGAACATAACAAAGGGGAATCGGGAATGAAGTGGAGTATGAGGCTAATTTGCAAGGGAAGATGCTGGAGAAAATGAGATAATAGCGCAGGGCATGGATGAATGAGCATAGAATTAAGAACTGAGAAACAAAAGGAGACGAAAGGAAGAGAAGAATCACACAGGATTCTGATTATTGTTCATTCCACTTTGCCTAAACCAAAGGATAGATATATACTTAATTACTTAGACAGAAAAAGGTTGAAGAAGAGACATGAAAGAAATCAAATTTAATAGTTAGTCAAGATCTGGTGGATGGTTTTCAAGATTGACTCATTAAGAAGAGGTGATTCTAATGATAATTTAATTCCTAAATGACCATAGTATACAGTCCAAATAGTGACTTTTAGAGAGCAACTTCAAGGATGGAATTTGTATTAACGTCTGCGTCGAATTTTAATTTCCCTTCCCCTTATTATACTTCCTAAACCTTTTTTTTTTTGAACTTGGTAACTTGTATTATATCACAAAACAATACATGGGTTGTATTGAAACCTTATATACAAATGTACTCCCAACTTCAATTCTCTACGACTAGATTGAGTCTAAGACATCAATAATAGAGATAGTGTCATTTACATTATGTAATATTACCATTTCTGTTTATACTATGCTTATTTCAAGAAAAAGGCATTGACGGTAAAAACAGAAGACTTCACATTTTTATCCTATTTCAATAAGGAATATGATAATTTGCATTCACATTCAACATGATACATATTACAGCACAGCCACAAAAATGTACAACTAATATTGCAACTAACACCCTGTTTCTTCTCTCCAATGAGGATATAAGGTTGTCTACATTCGCCTTCCCAAGCCTGCCTGGACAGGAGCTTTCCAACACTGGTTCTGCGAGATGGATATACTTTTTCCTCCCCACATCCAATTTCAAATGGCTTGGGAACTCTCCTTTTTCTATTTACTAATGAAACAAAGTGAATAAACATTGCATATCTGCATTTTAAATCCCATGTGTGTACTCTCTTACTTTCATTTTGGTCAAGATCAATGCTGAACTATTCACTTGAATAAATTTGGTCAATTTGGTACATATGTACTATTTCTACATGTAAATTTAGTTCTCTGAGATCACTATCATTAACAGTAATTATCAACAGTAGAAATAGTAAGTCCTAAGTTGCGCAGACTCTTCATTTTTACTGCCGTACCCGTGTCGACACGAGATTGGTGCAGGAGCGGGTGGGGGTTCAGGATACGGGTGGGATTACGTCAACCCACATTGGATACTTTGCCCCGAGTCCATGGACAAATTTGGGGGGAAATTGAGACTATTCTCATGTTAAAATTTTCAGCTCATCCTTCCTAATTATGTACTTAATTTTAGCACAAATTTCATAGTTGAGAACCGAGCACCTCTTGTATACACCTAAGATATAATAGTTTGTCTGTTTTTACAATAAAGGGCCAACATGACTTACTAATACATATATAAATAAAGGACTGATATGCAACCCAACTCTGTTCAGTGAAGCCTAAACTACAGAAAATACCTATGTTGCTCGGAATCTTCAAAAATGTCATCAGGTGTGTGTCAGATCCTTCAAGAGTAGTGCATTTTTGAAGGACCTGACACAGCATTTTTGGAGAGTCCGAGCAATTTAGGAAATCACCAAGATGAGCAGCAGAAAAGACACTAAAAGTAAATCTAATTAAAACATCATCTGGATCTGTAAACATACACAATTCAACAATGTCTATCGACATTGTGCTTCCATTATACCAACCCAGAGCCCCAACTTCATTAACGCCAAGTATTTCCCCTTCTACACCAATAAAATTGTACAATGCACGTCACACTTTCTGAACAAAAAAAATAAACGGCTTCTCCACTTCTATACTCTGTTTTCACTATAAACCTTTAGCAACAAACTCTGGATGAGCATACTGTTCATGTGCAAACCTCTAACAACAATTCCATACTACTAGCAGAAAAGTGGCAAAGGTAAATATTTATTCAAAAAATTATTAGAATTTCACACCAAAATTTGAACATATGACCAGAAGGAAGTTATGCTTTGCCGCTTCACTAGAATTCTCCCTTACTCAAGGGGATTCAACATTTTAATACAACCTACAAAAAAATAAGATCGTTTTTTACCTATTTACGCAATGATATTTCTAAAACATAATAGACTGCGCAACGTAAATTTTCAACGAAGGTATTAAGTTAACCCCCTTCCCTCTACCTAGTTCCGCCCTTGCTAAGCAAGCTAAGACACAAAAACTTCTCCTTTCCTCATGTATCTCTTATAAGGAAATAAAGAGTTATTTTGCATATGAAGCATCCAAACAAAGGTTAAAAAAAATTAAATTAGGAACTGATGTATGTGTTTTAGGCCACCCTTAGAAAGATCTAGCAGCAAAGCAACCTTATTTTAGGTCATAAACTCAAGCAGTGGCAAATAAGCACACTCGATTTCTCTCTTAGTTGATTCATGATCTAAGCTTTGTGTCTGGTTTTCCTTTCATTTGTCTGAAGAAATCTTTTGATCAGTTCTAGATACTTTTAATATAGGTATGTATGATCCTCTTCATGGGTTAATGAAAATTTGCTCCATTAAAATCAACGAGAATTGTCTAAGTTCTCCCACTTGCCTCATTGTTTATCTAGTAAACATTGGATTCAGCTCCACCACCTTAAATTCAATAACACCACCCCACCCCCAAAACCCCAAAAGAAGTCCATTCCAACTAGGCTTTTTCAACCTCTACTCATAAACATAGGAGCTCAACTAAGAATAATTGAGAAGACAAAATTGAGAAGAAGATCAACAAACCTGTAAGTGTATATTCCGGAAACGCTCTTGGGCATCGCTCATACTGAAAGAACGGTCTCTCTTGGAACCAATCTCTCTCCGTTGAAGCTTCTTAACACTGTTAACGAACCCATCCATTCCACCGCGTGGGCGCTTCTTTGCTACCACCCTCCTCCCACAACATGGGCGAGGACTGGCAGTTATCCTCCTTCCATCCATCCTTAAATCCCAAAAACAGCTCTAAAAAGAGATTCCACTAAATATCTCAAACCCTAACACAGAAACATGTACACAAAATATCAGGTTTCTAGGGTTTAGAGTAAAAAACAAACATGGGTTTCCATGTCTAAACCCTAACTTTTAAATACCCATGAAAAAGGTAAGATTTTTACAGTCGTTAGTTGCACGGACAGAGAAACTCACTCACCAAACAGCAAAAAATCAGAGAAGAAACTTTGTTGGTAGCTGTTTTGGGGGAACTGGGCATGAGGTATACAGTTCTACAGGCATACGAGCTTACTTTACTTCCTACGGTACCAATTTCAGCCGGAAATTGGAAGAGTGAGTGAAACACTGTTTGGATTTTGGAAGAGGAGGGAGGGAGGGAGGGGCCAGAGAGTAAAAGAGGAATTTGTCGGAATTTGAAAGAGCGTCAACAAGGGACTTATTTCAAAATAAATCTTCAAAGCCTTTTGACGGTGCACCAAATTACTTCACTTAGGATAGTCTCACTTAGGTGGAGTATGGAAGAAATATTTCATATATTATGTATCATATTATTTTAATATTAGAGAAGAGACATAAAAGTGATATTTAAGTTATTTTGAATTTTCAAAAAAGATAGTTTAACTACGTGAGTGTTCTATTATTTCACAAAAGTATTTATTAAATAGATTTGTAAATAGATTATTTCGATGCATTTTCTCCCTATGTTTGTTTTCACGCAGATGACAGCTCACAGATAGAAAGTTTTGCTTCCAAAAACGAATTAACAAAGGTCATGTGTCAGTTTTTTCTCTATTATTTAATTACTTCCTCTTTTAATACATCATCTTCCCCAATTCATTCAAAAAAAAAGTTGTTGGTTGAAATTTTTTTTAAAAGTCATCTCTTTTGAATGAAATCAGCCCAAAAAGATAAGAACTTTCTAACTTCTTATTAATTTCCAGTGGTTCAAGAAATACTTCCTACGTCCTAACGTACCTAAAGGTGAAAACTCATTCAAAGTGGACGAGGGAATTATAATCGGAGAGAATTTCAACGACGAAGCTTCGATGAAATTTTTAAGCAACAAGCAAAGCCAAAATAAGCACCAGAATGAACTTAACACAACACAACAAAAAGGCTCAATTGATAAGTTTCCTAACAATTCGAGTTTGCAAATTAGGGTTAAGTATAAGCAAATTGGGGAAGTCTTAGACGAAGGAATTCAGATTCAATTTTTGGGCAATCCTCAAACCCATCGGGTTCATGATATTTAGGTCAATGGAACTTTTAATCAAGTTCATACTATTGAAGTTGTAAGCTCAATGTATCGGGTGGAGTTAAACCCGCATTTTATTAATATTTAAATTAAAAGAATTAATTCAAAGAGAGTGTGCATCATAATGTATTCAATATCTGAAATTGATGAGAAAATGAGTGAAAATGGTCTTTTTATAAAGGTATTTAATAGTTTTATGGGGTATTAGGACGTCTACATAATTAAAGAGTCTTTTTGAAAATTCGAGACAAATTCAGATGTCACTTTATGTCTTCTCTCTTTAGTACTATGTTTGTTATGGATTAGTTATCCATTCTACATGGTAATACCTTTCATTTGGAAGTATTAGTAATACATAAGATTTAATACCATGTGATAATAAATAAGTCTATATAAAGACAAAAAATATCCCTCAAATAATTTTACTTATTTTGCCCCCAAGGCCTAGCTCAAGTGGCAAAAAGGTGGAGGATTTGTGGCTTAGGTCGCAGGTTCAAGCCCCACACCATGCAAAGCGAAGCCCGGTATTTAAGTGGAGAAGGGTAGAGGGGCGGGCCCATTATCCACCGAGTTTAGAAGGCTGTGATTGGTCCAAAGGGCGGGTCACAGACGGATTTCTCAGTTATAAAAAAAAATAATTATTTTGTTTATTTTCTTAATTTTAGTGTTTTTTATTTGTACTAGTAAATTTATTCATATAAATTAGCTTACAAATGATTTAGAGAGAGTTGTTTGTTACTAAATAATTCAATACAAATCAATACAATATTTGAAATGTGAGTTGTTTAACATTTACTAATTAAAAAGGATTATATATCACAACACGACGTTTGTAATCTTAATCGAATGTATTATTTGTTGATATATATTTGTGTGGTTTTCTAATTATTTGTATTTTGGACAATTTATAAAATTGCATACATATTAAAACTACAACTTGCAATTTTTATGTGTAAATGTAGATGGTTTTTCAATTTTACTATTTTTTACCGTCTGTTCAATTTTAAAAGTAGATGATTTATCTTTTTTAAATTGAAAATTGACATTTTGTGAATGATCAGTTTATTAAAATGACAATCATTTACCATCAAATAATTCAAGTTAAAATAGCAAATATGACAACAAATTGTTCTTATCCTAGCTAGTTAGAATGCCATAAAAATAATATCGTTCGGCAATTATCTACCTAGACCCGATTACATAATAATTCAAGGGTATAGTTGGAAAGAAGCTTTTTATAGAGTTTTAATCCAAACACATGATGAGGTGGGAAACAATTAACCAAACACTTGATAAAAATAAATCTTGCACTACTAATTTCTGCATTACTAATCTGAGTGTTGTTAATCGTTGTACCAAATGACCCCTTAATTTGTTGTTTGGTTGATAAATTTGGGGTAACTTATTCTAAGATCAATAATTAGCATCAGAATAAGTTATCTCTCTCCTTGGATGATATAGTAATTTCGGGATAACTTATCCCGAGATAAAATAGGTAAATGACAAAAATATTCCTTTAAATCCTTTTTATACATCACTTTTCACATTCATGAAGGGTATTTTTATAAACACTTGTTCTTAAAATTTATCCAATGCATGTTGTTTTGAATACAACAAATAAGACACTCAATAAAAAATAATCTCAGTATAACTTATTACTTATCCTATCATAACTAATCATAATATAGTTTATTCTATCATAACTAGTCTTATCATAACTTGTATTCAAGCCAAATAACTCCTTAGGCCTGTTTGGTGAGAGATAAATCATGATTATCACGTGAGATGAAGTTGAAGTTTTCTAGGGGAATCTCAATTAGTTGGCTACTTAAACTCCCGTGGTGAAAGTTCGATTCCATATATTATAATCTTCTCCTCATTTTTCCAACCCCTACACCATAAAAGAAAGTTGATGTTTTCTTTGAATAAGCAATGTAAACTTTTAAATTGTATTTTTTGCTCAAAAATATAAAACTCTTGCGAGTTTGTGAAAATTATCATAATTGTATCAATTCTTTATACAATCTTATACCAAATAAATAAAGTTCAGAAAAGTATAATATACTATCACAAAGTTATTATAAAAAAAATGTAACATTTATTGATCGAACGTTAATTCAATAAAATGGTAAAATTAACCATGAATTGTGGTATGCTATATTTATTGAGTCATGTGTTGGTCAATATCATAAATAATTATATCATCATTTTCATATTTTGTGAATATTTCATCACTCATTTAGTATTCTTGCAAAAAATGATATATATATAAATGGTGGATGGATTTTACAAAATATAATCTTGTGGGTCAATTTTTTTATTTGAAAAGTGTGAAATCATGATATGAAAACTCCAAATCAAGTTACTCTTTTTTTTTTTTGGATAAATCATCTCGTGATTTGAAATCATTAGATGAAATCACATGTCTAAATGTTGATTTCATCTCATGATTTCAAATACACACCTATGTTGTTCATTTATTAAGTTTCATGTTTGAACTATTGAGAGTATGGGTATTCTACCTAAACTATTCATAATGGTTAGCAAAACATACTTAGACGTTGGCTAGACCTAATGTTTGTCTAGAATTGCTTTTAGACGCGCTTGTCCATAAAATCTTCATCCATATGGCATATATAACGGTTCTATTTGTTGGTACATTATTTTTTTACTGTAATATTTTTTAATTGGATTTTAAAAAAATTTAAACTCTCCCCTTTCAAGTTGGAGATATTGATATCAAGGCAGAGGCTAGACCACAAGTAAGGAGGTGGAGAAGAAGATGATGGACGTCATGGTTGGAATAAATTAATTTATACGGTGATGATTTAAATCTTTAACCTTAACTTTAAACTTAATATTAATTTATTTAGATTTGTCAAGGTGAAATTATTTTTCACGTGGAGTATCAATCACGTGGTAGAATTTTTAGACAAAAGAGAAAGTTTATACACATTATCATAAATTAGTTGAGATGTGCTTCTCTCACTATTGTGTGATAGTTCTGGTAGGAAACTCATATTCTCAATAGTTAAGAATGAAACTCAAGTAATATTTATAATCCTAAGCTAACCAACACCCTAGTTTCTCCTGTACACCTTTATAGCAGCCTAAGATTTCTTAGAAACATAATTTCTATAACGAACATATAGATTTGAAATAGCTTCTTATTGCCCCTCATTTTTATGCCCATGTTGATCTCTATAATATGAAAGGTCTCTTTTATTTTGGTAACTCGCTGAAATATCTTGACATTTCTCTCATAAACAACTGCCACAAAGCAAGCTTTTAGAAGAACCTTTCATATTGCTTTGATTTTGCTATTGATGTGCACCCATGTCCATTCTTAATTCTGAGGAAGGATCTGTCTTTGCCATCCCAAACACCTCAATGCACCTTGTTAGACATAATGAGAATATTCACAGTAAAAGTAATAGGTGGTGCAAGGATTCACTAATCACAAAATATACATTTATTGTCCTATTTGTAGTTGAACATATTTGGTCTTCATTCTTCCTAATAGTGACAGTCAAAGGGTGAAAGTTTGTTTAAGACTTGCCACATTCTAGCTGACCAAACCTCACCGGGGAACATTTTCAACAAGTCCTCTAAATCATTGACATACAATTTTTATCGTAAATTTATCAATTCCGATCAACTGATTTTGACTAGTGTACAAGGTCCCGTATTTTCTCATATTAAAGATCTTTCTTACTATGCATAAAACTTATTAGTCAATCTTATTGTTTTATGTAACAAGTATGAATCTATGAAATCCATATTTTCTCTTTATGCTTACTCAGGGCTTACAATAGCTCACAATTCACATATAGCAGAGGGGTTTCATTTTTAAGTTTATGAAGTTCAGACTTCCTCCTCATTTTGATAAGCAAGTCTTCTCTCAAGCTACTAAAGCCTTTCTGGAGATTGTAGTTTTACATGTCCACAGATAGGTTCTGCAAGCTGCCTTAATCACTTTTTGTGGGAGCAAGAAAATTGTGATCATCAATATGTTTGAATTCCATATGGTAGAGATCTAATCATTTTCATCATTTTGATTGTATAGGAAAGGCCTCTTGTTGTTCATGTTGTGATTCTTGCAATGATCTTGTTTAATAAGGTTGGCACTATGCAACAATTAGTCTCTTAGTAGACGAGACACATACATGAACAATAAATGATTTGATGGTAGAAATAAATTTTTTTTTTTTTTTGACTTTATTATAGATAGTGGTGCAACAAATTATTGGCCCACAATCCCTTATAGCCTCAGGATGAGAAGTTTTAGGAATTGAGGTTATTACAGTTGTAAACATCTCTAAGAAATTTAGCGTGATGAAAGAATTCGCGCACAGTCTTATATACATCATGTTGGATAGTAAGTCAAGTCTTTTTAAAGAAAATGCATTAAACTGTTTATCCCCGGGACTTTGTTATCCTTAATGTCAAATAGAGCGTGTTTAATCTCCTCATAGGTGCACATAAAATCTCTCTGTTGGAACAATGCCAAACTAAGGAGATAATATCTCAGATGGTCACTCAACTTTGAACTTTTCTCTTAGAAATTCACTCAATTGTGAATTTTTATCTCAGAAAGTTACTCAACTAGGAAAGTTTCACTTACAAAGTCACCCAATCTATTTAGTTGATTTTTTTAATTGAAATTTGCTAATATAATTTTTTTATTTAAAATTAAAATTTTAAGAAATAAAAAGATATCTATTTAAATCATTTGATGACTCGGGATTAAAAGTATTAGTATATTGATTTGTAATCACTTTTGTTATATCAGTTGATAGGAGGAGTAAAAGTGAGGCAAATGAATCGAAGTCGGAGGGACAAAAAATAGTAAAGAAAATCTTCGTAAGTTATCCACTCATACCCAGTGGCGAAAACTGTTAGATAGTTGATATAGAAACTAATGAATTCTCAGTAGACATTTGGATTTTTGGCCAAATAGTGTTAATTGTTAACGAGGGCTACTGTCTAATTTAGAATAAAAATAATAATTAATTGAGATAGCAACATGATTGAGTAACTATAAATTAATGTTATATTTTTAGTTGATCAAGTTATTAAAACAATTTCAATAGTTATTTTTTATTTTTTAAAATTTGGATTTTAGATAAAATTTCATATTAGCAAATTTTAATGAAAAATAATTAAATAAAATTGAGTGACTTTGTAAGTAAAATTTCTATAGTTGAGTGACTTTCAGAGAGAAAAACTCATAGTTGAGTGACTTTTGGGTTGAAAACTATAATTGAGTGACTTTCTGAGATAAATACTCATAGTTGAGTGACTTTCTGAGAGAAAAATTGATAGTTGAGTGATCATCTAAGATATTATCTCTCAAACTAAGCTATTCCCTCATTATTCTTATAAATGTTGTTGGTATTTGAGCAGCCAGAGAATTTATTAGGACTTTATAGAACCGCATCACTTCTGTCTCTATCTCCTTATGTTTCTGCACAATATTCGTTTGTGCTGATAACGTGTGTAAAATAAAATTAATAGAATCAACACAATAAAATAAACACAATAAAGAGAGGTGAGAATTTTTCATAATTCTTCCAAATAGCCTTTCAAGTATTTTCCAAATGTGCATAATATGAATTTTTATGTCTTTATTTATAGTGTTACATGAAGGTTTTGAAGGAAGATTAAGAGGAAATATTATGGAGGTGTGAGAATTAATATCATAATAGTGAGGAGTAGTAAAATATTTATTCCTAGAATACTAGTTATCCACAATTATTAGCTTCATAACATCACTAAATAAGTCTTATAAATATCTCACACAATACTTACTTGTTAAGTTCTAATCACCAATAATAGAAGAGCATTACAAATTAATTCAAACTAAATTTTTTAAAAAATTGTGAGAAAGGTAAAAACTAGAAATAGTGATTACCGAGTAAGTCTTTGTATCTTACACAGTACTTAACTCTTTTAATGTTAAATTCCTACTATTAAAATTAAGAATTATCAAGTGTAAAAGTTGCATTCATTATGAAAATGTCCAAACATTTGTTGTTGTTTACCCAAAAATAATACAATTAAATATGTTAAAGAGGTTTAAACATACGTGAATTAACTTGATCATGTGGATGATAAATTATAAAATGAATCTCAATAATAATAAGATGTAATGAATATAAAGTAATCAATTAGATCTTGTGAATTGGATCCTGGTGGCCTAAGTACAACGTGTCCATAATGACTTAAGAACTAAGATGTTAAGAGTTTTTTTATTTATTTATTAAAGAGAACATAAACAAGTATGTGAATTCAAAATCTGAAATCTCTAACATACTTGCCTAATAGGCTATTTATAGCGAGCAAATTAGCTAACTAATTTTGTAGGATTCAATCCCTCATAGACTTGCCCTTGAACACTAACTTTTTGATTGCGTAATGGCTGACGAAAATTTTAGCTCCTTTCATGATTTTTAAATTGACAAACTTATAGTATTCCTGTTTGGGTACTATTTTCATGTTCGAATCTTACCTTCATGGAGCTATGCGAGCTACATAATAAGACACTAATTTCGATGATAAGGAACTAATACTCTTATGAGTTGACTTTGATTCTTAGGTCCGATCTTCAAAGAGGTTTGTTTAGTACTCTCCAGTTGTCCTTTATAAATAGATGATTGTGCAATGTGTCATCATATCCGTTGGCCATCTAGATGATATCGATTTTTCCTATTTAGTTACTATTCAAAATCAATCACACGACTTAATTCAAATTCAAAGTGATAATATTTTAAATGAATCTAAATATTATTAATATTTTATGTAATTATTTAATATGTTTAACTAATTGATTTTTCTTATTAATGTAGATAAAGTTATAAATGTCGATTAAGATAATTTTAACAATAAGCTCAAATATGCTTGAGAATGTGTTGGTGTTGAATACACTATAAATTATCGTAAAATTATGTGCTTTTATATAAGCATATGTTAGAAATGTTAACAAATTGACGATACTTATAAGTTTGAATTTAGATTGAAAAGATTTTATTTTATAAAATAATAGATTGGAAAAAGTAATAATTATCCTGCCTCCGATCCTCTCGTGAGCCTTTTAAAGCTGAATTGGATTGATCATTTAAGAACACTTTAAAATGAAGGATTGATCCATTCTAGCACATCAAATTTTTGGCCAAATTTGGACTTTATTACGGTGATTGTTATGATACAATGTTAGCTAGTATCTAAAATAAATTTTTACATGGTGTATCAACTAAATGTTATATGCTCATCATTCGTAGTTATATTTTATAAAGTACAATTCATGGAAAAAAATTCAGTCAAGTACTATTTCCTCAAATAATGTTCAATGATCTTTTAGATTAATGCCATGTGGATGATAAAATAATGTATGGTTGAGATTCATTTCAAATCTTACACTTAATAGAGTCAAAAATAATGAAAGTAAAACTAACAATATCCATTAAAATAATTCGATTATTGAACATTTACATCAAGTATCGCCCTATTCGAAAAATAACATTCTTTGGAGAGGATTTTTTTAAAATTCAATGAGTAACTTGTCACTGTCAACGTCTTAATTAAAAGAAATTGCCACTGTCATTATCAATTTTTTAAATTAAAACGTTAACAATGGTAATTTACTCATTGAATTAAAAAAAATAAAATCCTCCCGAGCACTAATTCTCGAATAGGGTGATATTTGGTGTAAATCTAAAATAAAGAATTTTTTTAATGGATACAATTAGCTTTACTTTTATTATTTTGACTTTTTCGTTAAGGGTAGGATTTGAAATGAATTTTAACTATACGTTATTTTATGATCCACATGACATTAATTTAAAAGGTCATTGAACATTACTTGAGGAAATAATACTTGACAAAATCTTTTTCCAATTCATGATCTTTACTCTCTTACCTCTCTTCGTATTGTCGTTTATCTCTCTCCTTTTTTTCTTTTTCTTTTTATACTTTGTTTGTATTTTTGTATTACGAAAAGAAAGATTTTTTTTGGCAATTACTATATTTTTGTAATTTTATCTTGATTGTTGTATTTCTATTATTTTTTTTATCTCTGTATACAAAATTTGCTCTTGTATTGTGTCTGTATTAACAATTTATAAAATTATTTTTATGATATTTTTTTTGTACTTTTTTTTTATTGACTCGGAATAATGATATTTGTATTTTTCATCTTTATAATTATAATTAAATTAAAATATACGTATATGTTTTTATAGTAAGTACTAGATATTAGGAGCCCGTGCTAGCACGGGCCCAATACATATTATTCTTTTTGTCTCAATTTATGTGACACGTATGTAATTTAAAAGGCTAAATAATGTTTTAATATAATTAAGTACTTTAAATTATATTTATTGTAATTTATATTAATTTTTAGGTTATTATAAAATAATATAGGTTACTCCTATGTCGCAATTTATGTAACAATGATAGAATTTTGAGAATCGACCAATTTTTTTTATATATTTTTTGTAAATGTTATAAATTGTCAGTTATTGTGCTAAATAGTACTTTTTACATAATATATTTAAATACACACGCAGATGTATTAAGTTATTAATTATTGTATTTTATGATAATTGAAATATAATTTTAAGTATATGATCATTTTTTTAAAAAAATAAGGCAAAGAAATAACATCGAAATGATATAATGCGATTTTTATTTGAATTTACTAAAACAATTATGTGAAATTTTTCAACTAATACTAAAGTTAAATCTTTATTCAATTAACTTTAATTTGATTTAGAGAAGAAAGTCCATGCTAGCAACACTTGGCAATCATGTATGCGGACACCAAAGTGATTCATCCCAAAAATAGACTTGACCTACAAAGGATAAAATTATTCTTTACAATTAAAAATAGCAAATTAATTTTGATAGATGTACAAATCAAGCCAATGAAAAATGCTAAAAATATTGAAATTACAAAACACCCTCAAGCAGCAAGCAGGCATGTTGACCTGCTGCTTGCTTGAGCAGGTTAACTGCCTTTTATAATATAGTAGAAAAACATAACATAATATATGTGTATAATATATAGGTCCACTTTCTCATATCTCTCCGCTGCTCCACCGGCGAGACCCGAGCCGTACTCTTCCCTCCTCTCTCAGCCCCTCCACTGCCCAGAACCGTCTGTAACTGCCACCGCCGCCGTTTGGCTATGGCCGGTGGACCACCGAACAACCAAAATATATCTCTTCTCCCAAACCACTAAAGAGACCACCGCCTTTCTCATCTCTTCCTCCTCTTCTCTCTCCCTCCGTCCTTTCTCTCTCATATCCATCTCTGAGACAGCGCCTGATCCACCGCCGTCTATGTCGGCGTGACCACCGCTTCTGTTTGATGTCCGCAACGGCGAGCCGCGTGAACACCGCCCCACAGTGACAACGACAACCACCGTGGTCAAGTCCAAATCGATCAGGCATTTCCAGGTTGAGATAGCATTTCTTTTAAGACGGATCCTTACAGATCCGTCATCTTTCAAATACTCATTTGCTATGCTTATCACTTCAGTTCTTTTTTTTCTTTGAATATATTAGGAGATCTGATTTTGGACGCTTGACTGACAGTTCCTTGTGTAAATTTCTGTGATTTCTATGTGTTCATTCTCTTAGATTATTTTATGCGAGCCCCTACAATCTTACATGAACTTCAAAGGATAGGTGCTTAAACTGTTTCCGGTTGATACATGATCATGTTTTAGCTGTTAAATCTAGGTTTTGCCATACTAATCAGCTTGCTTGATTTGATATCTATACCAAATGTTATCTTTCTTTGCACAATTTCGTATTTTTTGCATATTCTTCTTTGATCATTCTCAGTTAAGAAATCCCTACATGTCTAAATATGGCAATGTGAGATCTTTTGACATGCTGATTGATGAATTTTATTTGCTGTTAGGCTGAATTAACTCAATTCTTTCCTGTTTCATTTCCTTTAAATTGATTAGGATAGCTCAAGTGCTCAATTCATTATGGCATAATTTTGGGTTTGCTGATTGAAATGCTTGATTTATGGCAATAATTTAAGGCAAATTATTACAATCGAGTTAATTGTAATTATTACAATCATTGTTGTAATTGGCAATAATTTCAATCAAATTATTTTAGTTTAAAGTAGTTTGGGGTGATGGTGGTAATAGGACCCCGTGAAGTATATGTATAGTTGGTAATTGGCTGATAGGTTTGTGGGTGGGGAGGAGGCATTTGGCTGGTTTCTCTTAATTTTTCAGTCAATTCTAAACCACAGTTTCTCATAAAAGACGAGGATCATCATTATTAAAGCCTATTAATCTATCATCACTCTAAACAATTTAATACTTCTTCAAAATGATCATTTATCAACCTGTGCAATTGATATATCTGATACCAAATTGCAACAAGGACTAGTCTTTAAAGTAGGCGAAACCTTTCAATAATTTACGGAGAGTGAAGGGTAAAAAAAACACCGAAAGTATCCCTTTAGGCAATAAAAATCGATAGCTACAGATCGAAAAACAAACAGTTGAAACCAAAATAACTTCTTATGGAGCACCAACAATGATCAGTGAAGAAGCTCATTGCTTGGATTAGAATTGTAGAGTTAAAAGGTAAAATGAAAAATTGAGAAAGATAGTAAAACCCTAATTTTGGAAGGACATGACATTACACAATTCATTGACTCTGAAAATGTAAAAGAGATAAATACTCTACGTATTAATTGACCTTTGTGTTATTTTGTTAGCAACTTCTGAAGCTCCAATATTTGATTTGCTAGCGAGAGTGATCGATGAGATGTGAAGATCAACAAATCTTCAATTGTGAATGACAGAGAAGATTGGAGAGAGTGAGGAGAGAAGAGTCCCACAAGTTTTATTCTAATTTCTAGGTGCGTCTGTGGGAAGGTAGATTCGCTAATTTGGGGGGATCCTTTGTTTGACACTATCATCCATTTCTTTATGTTATTTTCCCTTTTTTTGTATGGGTTGTAACAAATTTAAGAAAATAATGTTTCACCCTAAATTAATACGGTATTTGATTTGTAATTTAAAAACCCTCATAACTAATTCAGATTTATGCTGGATAGAAGATGGAATAACTAATACATGAACAATTCAACTCTACATAAAATCATACATAGATTCCCTTCTAATCAATCAACCAAATGGCACAACCACAATAGCTGGCTTGGCTCCCTATAGCTCTGGTCTATGCTTCATTGTGAGTCGCATCCTCATGTACTACTTTACTATAAACAAACAGAACTACTACAAATAGACTAGAACATTTCTTGTGTCAGACCATTCGGTCGAATGCAATCTCTGATGTCAATGACACGAAAAAGAGATATATACAATGAATAGAAGATATTGCAAGAGTATTTGAAAGCATCTACAAAGCCAACAACGTACATAATAGATTGTAGGTCCCACATGATGCCTTGTACCTTCACCCAACCTTGTCTCTCACCTATCAACCTAAGTCGAGCTAACTTTCACTCGAGGACTATCAGTGAAAAGTTTTTGGAACGTTAGTTCCTTTCGTACATCTCACCTAAGTTGCTCAGACTCAGGTGTGCGTATATGATGCGGGTGCGAATCCAAGGGTTGGATTTGGCAAAATCTAAATTTTAAGATTCGGGGGTACAAAACCAAGTATGGATATGAGTGCTGAGATTTGGCTACCAATTCTGAACTTATAAAATGGAGCTATACATATATTTTAAATTTTGAAAGATTTCTAGGTCGTCTTTTCCAAGACCCACAACTACTTCTTTCAAGCTCTCGTGTTCTACCCCTAAAAAAAAGGAAGTCATTCAAGGCCTTACATCAACTCTCCTTAGAGATGTTGCTACTGTCTTCTTCTAAAAGGACACAACCTTTTGAATTCTTAGCTTCTCTCTATTTGGCGTGAAACATGAAGCATCAAATATTGATAAAGATGAAAAGCTAAAAAAGAGACAAAAAGGACTATAATATTGAAGATATGCCATTTCTCATGTCTTAAATCTATTTTATCTTTTATCAAAATCTTAGTCTTCCCCCAAATTTGTCCATGAACAAAGTCAAAGTATTTGATGCCGGTTGACTGAATCCCACACTCGCACTCGTCTTGTGTTGACATGGGTGTTGCAGCAAAAATGAAGAGTCTTTGCAACTTAGCATCTTAACCAAAAATTTACCAAAAAAAAATTACTAATGCTTGCATAATTCTATCAAGCTAGGGTTGTTTTTAGCTGGCTACGTAGTATTAGTAATGCAGTGATTAGTTATGAGGAAATCCTATGTATTGTATTATGTAGATATTAGTTATGAGGGTTTAATTATTCCACCTTTTATCCTACATAAATAAAATATTACATAATTCCCTTATAACTTATACATGTATTAGTTATGTGAGTTTCTAAATTGCAAACCTAACTCCATATTGATTTTATACATTAATAACTTGCCTCCTTATCAACCACCAAATGTGATATTATTTATGCAAAATTTAATACTTGCATAACTCAATTGTCAAATCAGCTACCAAACAACCCCAATTTTTTAAAATTTTGAAGAAGACATTCATAAATTATCTTTTTCTTTATTTATCAACCCAGTCCATTATAACGTAGTTTATAAATGAATTGTCTACAAAGAGGAAATGGAAATTATGGCATCCATAAATCTAAAATAAAATTTCATTACACTATTGATCGTGTGGCTCTTTTTCACAAATGATAAATTGAGGGATTTTAAATAGAGGAAGTTTTAGAAATGACTATTGTTTGAGCCTTTTTAATAATCTATAGCTATAATTTAGATATTTACCATTTATAACAATTATGTGAGGTGTCAAGTAAAAAAAAAGTATCATGTGATTGTTTTCGTTGTATTGTATGATAATTTAGGTTGTATCGACAAATATAGTCAGGGAATATACAAATATACAAATAATAAAAATACAGGGGACTGTTTCATTTGGCCCTACTGTATCAATGTTGTGACCAATTTGTATTACTTGTATTCATTCACATTATGTTTGTATAAACGCATGCGATCTTGATGGATACAATCATGATAGTTATATGGGTTCACTTAAATTCACTTGGTACACTTAAGACACTGCTTGCCCCCTTTTTTCCTCGCGAAAAGAAAAAAAATGGGTTTCAACGATGTGACAACTCTTTTTGGATAAATGAGAAGATAAAGAGTCGCTACCTAACAAATTAAAGACGTGCAAATTACAAATACATCTAATTAACTAGTCTACAAAACCATAGATCGGGCAAGAGTTCAAGTTACCTCAAAAGAAAGGTGTTAACCACCTTTCGAGGTTCACAAATGTGAGTCCCAGTCGAATCTCATAAATTATGTGGGGGATGC
This sequence comes from Solanum acaule, assembly GCA_036250505.1. Lineage (NCBI taxonomy): Eukaryota > Viridiplantae > Streptophyta > Magnoliopsida > Solanales > Solanaceae > Solanum > Solanum acaule. The sequence goes on from JAJOOR010007877.1 coordinate 21,013, forward strand.
ATGACAAACAAAGCTCATTAATTATTAGGCTGAAATGACTGTGATAAGGGACTCAAAACTATATTTAAGATTAGTGAACAAAATAGACGAGGTTGATTATTAATTACTTAAAACAAGATTTAAGTAACGACATAATTAAACAAGTTAAATAATTAAAATAACATTTATCACTTAGGCAAATAAACTCTAAATATTTGAAGACTAATTATGACATAGTTAGACATACAATGAAAGAGGAGCAAGGAGAAAAAGTTGACATCAAGAGGTATGAAAATCCGTAAAGAATGCATGAAAACTAAACTACCCCAAATAAACATTTAAATAATAGATATAAAGAAAAAGGGAAAAGACTGTATCCCAAGAAGTAATCGCTCAACCAAGTGTAAAGTTTTCAAAGACTTTTTAGCCAAAGTGCAATGGCTACCATGCTGAGTGTATCATGCCGATCACTCATGGCTATAAGTGTACCATGCCGATCTCTCTACACATATACTTCACGGGGTCCTATTACCCCCCTCCCTCAAATGAATTTAAAATGGAATTATCACTTTCCTAGGAGTCATAACCAATTCTATGCTAAAGCTATGCAAAACACGCATAAACGACTGTATGTTCATTTTCGATTTTTTTTGTTCTTTTCCTTTTTTACTTATTCTTTCTTTTTCTCTTTGCTTTTTTCCTCGTTGCTCGGAGCCACCATTGATGTAGAGTATATTCATTTGTTTTTTCTTTCTTTCTTCTTCGTTTGATATCTTGAAATTCATGAAGTAACACTAGGTACTCTTTATCACACAACAATGCCATAAAATGGCAAAAAGTTACATATTGCAGTATTTCCATGGCTGGCTTTTGACCATATTTTCTTTTTTTTTAATGACAAGAGAAACATACCGCCGCTACCCTTTGGGTGTGAATAGGGTAAAATCCCCGCTCTTATGCAATAGCTTGTAAACCACATAGGAGAAGTAACCCGCACTAGGCAAGTCCGATGCGATGAGCTCAACCCAGAAGGCAAACCCCCTGCTCTCGTTGGCTTTTGACCATATGATTCCATATTTGGATCTCTGAAAGCCCATATTACTAATGGATCACACTGTTCCTTTTATTTCTACTCCTAGAAACATTGATTGTGCCCAATACTTCCCCAAGTCATACCCCCTTTTTAAATTTCGTCAAACTTCCTATTTCCAACATCGAAAAGCTAACAAAAAATGCAGAAGCCACCATTGATGTACCTTATGAGCAAGCCAAGTACCTCAAAATTGCTCAAGATGGACTCAGTGTTATCAGAAGTGAAAGGCGCAAAAAGCTCTAGGGCTCATTGAGCTTTAAGCGCAAAGTGCAAATAAAGTGTGGGCTTTATTGACTAAAGGCGCAAATGGAGAAAACATACAGATTTATATATGTTTTAAGTCTTAGACTAGTAATTATAAGCATGCATAACAAATATATGGACAAAGAAATTGATTGTTTTTCCGATAAAATGAAATATCAATGGTTTAGCATCGCCTCTTCAAGAAATGCTCATTCACGCGGAGAAGTATATCTTAGAGCCTTGATGATGACACTGACGTGCTCATTAAGTGAGACAAAGCGCTCAATGCGTTTCGAGCCTCACTTCAGGGCTTAAGCCTTTGATAACACGGGATGGACTTGAAGAATCCATGGCTAAGTTTCTCAAAGATTGAGATCTTGATTTTATATTCTTCGATTTTGCTTCTTACTGGGTTCCTTCAATTGCTTAAAAATTCAACATTCCGTCGGGCTATTTCAACATATTTATCGTCGCGTTTCTAAGTTTCATCGGACTTATGCCGGGTTTGAACAATGATTGCAAAATTCAGAGAACCACCATTGAAGGACTTTGAGAAAAACTTGAAATGGTTATGATGTTTTTGTGATATCAAAAAAGGGAAAAGAATAATTAATACGTATAATCTCCAATTAGAAACTGAAACATGAACTATTTGTTTCAGTTTTAGCCATTTTAGGACTTCTGGTTTAATCCTTGTGCGCCTACTAGAGGTGTATTCACCTTCTTGGGCAGGTCAACGCTTAAGGGTTACCAAATTCTGAAAATAAAAGGTTCAAGTGTGTAATTGGACTCCTTTGAAGTAAGTATAAGAGTGTCGTTGGGAATTGGGTAATAGGTTGGGGGACATTTGGCTATTTTCTCAAAAATTATGGTGTGAACCCTGTAATGTATCTCCATAATGTAGTTAACTCAATACACTGAGTCGCTTTAGTTTAGTCTGCGAAGAAAAAAGTTATTTAACAATGCCCGTTTTTGTCTGAGACATGAGTTAGGCAAAGCAACTCTTAGAGAAAGACCAAGCGGTCTCAGAAAGGGATCATCTAACTGGTGGTAGTGTTTGCAAAGTCATGCTCTTTGAGAGGGGCAGGTTTCCTAAACCTTCCTGTCAGCTTTTATCTGATTACTGATAACTGAATGCCAGACATAATGCTGATGCATGCAAAAAGTGATTTGGTAAATATTCTTAAAATTACAGACAAAAAAACAGCAAAGAAGGTGTGGGAAGGTCTCAAGTCTTATATTATCTTTTCCATGTGGGTCAAACTGTTTTGAAATTGGAATTTATCAGAAAAATGTCCTGTTTGAAAGTTTGCTTCAATTAATAAGCACTTCCTATTTCAATATAATTGATATTATTGCGTGTTGCCCTCTAAAACATAAATGTTTTTGGTAGATCTACAGAGGTTCTTCTGTTATATGGACAAAGAAATGAACTTTCTACAACAAATTTTGTTGTTGACGGTGAAAAGTCAAGCAGATACTCATGGTAGTTAAGTCTGTTTTGGGTGCTCCACTATTGTTCACACACACCTGAGGATTAAGTGTTACTAGCATATTACATTTGTTCCTTACTGTCTTTAAGGTATACACTAATTGCTTTAAATTAGTCTGGCGTCTTAATACTGTGTTTCAAATTTGATGTTGTAGATTTCCATAGCTTCTGTTTGCATTTGGTTATGACTACTCTATCATCGCCCAATAGTTCAACTGTTTCACCTTCTCGAGGGACAATTTCTCCAGCAGCCTTTGGGACATATGAATATCCCATGCCTGGGGACTCCCATTCTGGCCATTCTGAACCGGCGATCAGTGATAATGATGAAACAGAGCTGCACTTTGTATCATGGAATCAGGATTACAGTTGCTTTGCTGCTGGCACAAGTCGTGGCTTTCGTGTGTATAACTGTGATCCTTTCAAAGAGACTTTCAGACGCGATCTGAAAAGTGGTGGATTTGGAATAGTGGAGATGCTGTTCCGATGCAATATTTTAGCACTTGTGGGTGCCAAGGCCAACACTCAATACCCACCTAATAAAGTTATTATATGGGATGATCATCAAAGCCGCTGCATAGGTGAATTTTCATTTAGGTCTGAGGTTCGTGCAGTGAAACTAAGACGGGATTGTATTGTTGTAGTTCTTGAGCACAAGATATATGTCTACAACTTTATGGATCTGAAGCTTCTTCATCAGATAGAGACTGTGGCCAATCCTAGGGGACTTTGCTGCCTCTCGCACCAGTTAAATACATCTGTATTGGCTTGCCCAGGCCTTCGAAGAGGACAGATCCGGGTTGAACATTTTGGCCTGAATATGACAAAGTTAATCAAGGCACATGATTCTCAGATAGCATGCCTAACCTTGACAATTGATGGGCTGCTTCTTGCAACAGCAAGCACTCGGGGAACTTTGATAAGACTCTTCAACACCATTGATGGGACTCAGTTGCAAGAGGTACTTTCTTCTCTCATAGCTTGTTTTTGGCGAAGAACTAGACATTCAAATGGTGATTGGAAGGGATGAGCACAAAGCTAGCTCATTGCCTCATTCATTTGCAGCTTTCTTAGTGCAGAGCCCCATAAAAATCGGACATTGTCATCAACTATTCCTTTCCACTTTTATCCTGAATTAGTTTGCTGGGCGTAGCGATTATGCTAGACATGGTGAAATACATACTTGGAAAAAAGTGTTTTAATGTCAATAGATATCATATTAAGGTCAAAGTATTCAGAACATAATTGTATAACTGCCTCCTAGTAAAAGAAGTCGATCTTGTGGGTTGCACCATATGGGAAGTATTTCTAGCTGGTAAGGAGTGGTAAGATACTTATTGTCATCTGAACTTGACTTGGAGGCCATTTCATCTCCGATTCTAGCACAAGACGGAACATATTAATAGAAAGGGTACGTAATTGCAAAATGTGAAATAATTTAATATAAACAAATATTCGCTAGTGTTTGAGGTATGTAAGTGCAATTAAAAGTTTCCTTTCTGTAGTAGCAACAATTCACATTATTATATATGCTATTAGAGTTGTGGTTTGGTTCTTACCATCACCTATCCTTGAGAAAATCTCCATGTGTTTGGCCAACAAAATGATTCTGGCCACACGTAATGAGGTGTGTTAGGTATATAGTTAATTTAAAAGCTTAAAATTTTAAATTGAGTCTAAGCATTCATATATTTTGATAACAAACCTTTGTCTGTAGTTATAACAAAATTAAACCAAGATGAGAATTTTAAATAACATTAATCAATGTCTATAAACCACAAGGGGAGAGAGGGGAATTTCGCCCATGGATCTCAAACTAGGAGTCTTTAGCAAGACAATGACAACAGTATTAGGTAGATTCCTATGCTTCCTAGCTGGAATAGTCGCTTGTACAGCATGACTTTTCACATGAAGAAAGAATTTGACAATTGTTTCTATAGCATTTAGGTCAACTACTAGGGAATGTTGTACAAAGGTCGAAAAGGGGACTAAGCACAATATGGGATGGAACTGAAGAGTCAGGAGCAAGAATGAGAAATAAGCAAAAGCTTGGGAGGAGAAAGGAGAAAGGAGAAAGGGCAGGTAAGAAGAATATGGGTTGAGAATTTTTTCAGATCTGTTGTTTGAGGGGTTTGAGACTTTGAGGAGATAGTAATAGAATTGTTATCTGACAAATAATAATGACGGGGGCAAACAAGTAACGACCTGTGTCAATAGGTATGGTGATGGAACAATAAGAGTTGGAGAGTTAACAAACTTTGAATGCTCTGTTAGTAATGGTCCACATGGGTGATGTGGGATGACATAAGAGGGGTTTGGGGTGTGGGGTGGGTGGTTGGGGATTAGTTTATTGCATGTGGAGAGTAAAATAGTATCATGAGGGTTGAGAGATGAATGATCCGTGTAAAAATCCTTCATGAAGATGTGTCCGGTGGAGTGGAGTGCAATTTTTCTGTGTTTGCAAGAATCAAAATTTAAGAAATATCAGAGTCAATTGGTATTTTGGGATGTGAGGAAGGAGAGTCATTCCATTGTGTTATTGTTTGTAAAAAAAAGTGGGAACTGTTATTTAGTGGGACTATGTGGGAGTCTATGGGCCATAGGTGAGGTGTCAAAAATGGAGTTTTGGTAGGAAGTTCAGGGGTGGATGTGGGGGAAAAAGATCCCAGGGTATTTGGTGGGGATTTTCGTGTAATTAGTTATCGGAAAAAATTGGTATATAAGGCATTCTCTAGAGCAATAGATGATTATGGGTCAATCTTATATGGTGGTGAATGTTAGACCGCTAAAGTGCAACATATCCACAAGATGAATGTGGAGATGGACGCTAACCCGAAAGTCCGGTCATACAAGATTAAACAAGATAAAAAAACCATAATTGCTAGATGGTGCAAGTAAGCATATTGGGGATAAAATGAGAGAAGATTGCTTGAGATGGTTTGGCCAGGTCCTACATCGGCCTCCTGATGCACCTGTATCTAGGTGAAACCATGGTCAGTGAGGTGCTAAAAGGGGATTAGGTAGCTAAAATCACATGAAAGAAAGTTATCTTGAAAAAACCTACAATTTCTTGGAGACTTAGTTAAAGATAGGACAATGAAATAAAAAAACTATGTAGGTGCTATCAGCTAGTTGAGAATATGTTCTAGTCATGTTATACATCTATTTAGGTCCGATGCTTTTCTAGGAGTATTTTGGTCTTATCATAGATTTATATACCACTAAAAAACAATAATAGAAGTATGATTATGACATGAGATGAATTTTAATGGAGAAGCATGCTCAGTGAGGAATCATATAATCGACCTCAGTTTGTTTGGGAGACGTTGTATAAACTGTCACCAGTTTATCAATTTTTACTGGCATGTTCAAGATATACTTGGTCAAGGGATGAGAACTCTACAAACTTCTTATCTTCACAGTGTGAGAGGAGAAATTCCCAGTTGCTATCTAAATTCCTTTTCACGACTTCAAAAAATTCTAAACTTTTTCCTTCTAAATCTGTTTCACATGTAAAAGTACTCTTTAAATGTTGTGTAAAAATCGAACTATGTCAAATTGGATTGGAGAAAGGAGTAAAATTTGAAGTTCTGTTTTCTGTATGTGTGCGGTTTTACTATGAAATGTACAGTATCTATTCACTAGGGGAGGTAATATTTCTCGAGTATACTTCTGTCTGATTTCTGACTATTGAAAATGGAATTGCACAATGAACAAGACATCACGAGTCATCTTAGCTTTAAGAATTAGTTGTTATGTCCAGTTAGTTGGGTCTGCTTTTAGCTCTTTACTCTGCTGCTAGTTTGCTGACAATCTCTCCCTTAAGAATTTTTCAGGTCTTGTGATACTCTTGTGAGACAATCAACAAACAATTTTGACTTCTAATCGTCTACAAAATATAAAATGGCATTAATGCCCCCACTTCTTTGGATACTGATTTTGAGATGTTTTCCTCTAGTTCCTCTTTGATTTAAAGCATGCTTTATATGTGATTCCTTTTCTATACTCACTGTCCTTTCAGCTAATGGTGACTGTGAATTTTGATATGTTCTCTTTAGCATAGTGCTTATTCCTTACCTATGCTTTATCTTAGGTGCGTAGAGGGGTTGACAGAGCGGATATCTGTAGTATTGCTCTATCACCAAATGTTCAGTGGTTGGTTGTCTCGAGCGACAAAGGTACTATCCATGTATACAGCCTTAGAGTACGTGTTGTTGGGGAGGATGCTTCAGCTGATGCAGCTGTTAGAACTCCAACGTTGTTGTGTCAGAATTCATCAGCTTCTCTTGATGCACTTATTTCTCCAAGTACTGGAGCCAACCCTGGTTCATCACTGTCTTTCATGAAAGGTGAGTGTATTACGAAATTAGGTGTGCAATGCCAATTGGCTGTATATTGTGGCCTGATAACCAATCTTTAGGGTCTCCAGACAGGTTTTACCTGACAACAATAATGACACTAATAGGATTAACCACAGTGTTTTTAACTGATTTTGTAATGATTATGCTGTATTGTTCTAACTGCCAACTTTGATAAAGATTTATTTATTTTCTAAACTGATTTGATATTCTCACAATACCTTACCTGTTGTCTATGGTGGTGAGGTGACTGTCAAAATTTCAGCTGGAACAGTTCTAATTTGATTCTTTTTTTTAATACAATTTTTCAGGAGTTTTGCCAAAATACTTTAGCTCTGAATGGTCATTTGCTCAATTTCACTTGCCAGAATGTACCCAGTACATTGCTGCGTTTGGTTCTCAGAACACCATTATAACTGCTGGCACTGATGGAAGGTACTGAGCACTCATCTTTCTGGCTCAATATGTTACTCTATTGCAACGTCAGTTAGCAAATTCAGTTTAACCTTTTAGCATTAGTGTAAGGTATTTTGGCATTAGAACTAAAAAGTTTACACCAATTCAGCTAGCCGATTCTCCTTTATCTCACCTCTTTTTGGACTTCTGTCAGTTTCCATAGGTGCAGCTTCGATCCTGTGAATGGAGGAGAAATGGTACAGCAGGAATATGTCCGCTTTCTGAAAACAGAAAGTAGGCCGAGATAGTTCTGTTCCAAAAGAAGTACTTTCCTTGTAAATAAATCTGATGTTTTATCTATTGTGAAAAGAAGGGAAACAAACGCCAGTTGATAAGCTGTGTTTGCTGACTAATGTGTATATAATGGCTCTCTATAAAGTGTTAAGATTATCCCGTATTTTTTATACTAATGTACTTAGATTATCCCGTGTTTTTTATACTAATGTACTTTATTCTGTACTAATACTTGGAATGATGCGTCATCATCACTGTATATTAATAATTGCTTCACTGGATTTCTCTATAAGGCAGTGTTCTGTTCACAAATACGCAGTGTTTTAGTACTTTGTGCAGTTAATTGTGCTTTTTGTGGCACCTAAGATGCTATTGTATTCCCTGCAGTTCAATAGGTTACACATCTTGGCTTGGTACTGATGTTTATGACCTTGTACAAGTTTTACCAACTCCCATTTTCTAATGGAAGCGATGGTTGATGCAATATGAACGCTTGACAGGCAGTGGTTTAGTCTCACTAATCGGTTTAAGAGCCAGTTGATTACTTTTAGTTAAGTGTTCTGTTCTGAAAATGCATCGGACAATTAACATCTTGATCGTCGATTGTGTAAAAGAGTGAAATAGTTTCACTTGTATCTCACAATGGACACAGGGCGATCAGCTCTAACGCTGAAAATATGCCTCAACTTACTTTCGGACCTTGAATGTTTATTTTAATAAAAAAGTCTATTGGCCTATGTGAACCGTTAGCTTAGACCAATACATATATTTTCCATTTTACCTTTATATTTGAGGAGTCTATCATGAAAAAGAAAAATATTGCGTATGCTAAAACAAGCAGTCAAGAAGCAAACCCACAAATTGGATACGGTGATACACTGGTTCAACACATACTTCATTTTTATTAGCAGCTGTGGACTACAAGGAATATACTAGGGTATTAATTTCTGTCGAATTGAAATGTTAATGCGAATCAGTACAGGCCTGAAAGGAAGCAATTTTAAACATTGTGGTTAAATTCTGTGAATTACATTAACTTTACATGGACGTTTTTTCCCTGTATAAAAAAAAAAAATGAAGCACAAATATGTACTTATATTGTATCAACTCCTCTCATCCCACTAAATCCTCAAAGAAGCTCCTTTTTACACATCTTCATGGCAGGCAACCTTAACAGGGCAACCCGCAGAATCAGGTGAGGTTATAACTTGGTAACTGACCAAGTTGAGGAGAAATGCTACTACCAGAGGAAGACATTCGCTTGTTGTAAACATGGACATTTCTTTCTTTCAAAATGGTAACAGAGGTGTAACGTCAATATTAGAATAACTGGAATAAAAGGCTAGTTGATCCATCTCCAAAAGATCTTAGATCAGCAGGTCTGACCAAGGCTCTACACAAAGGACAAGTTCTCTCTCTTTCAAACCTGAAACTTGGTAATTAGAGAACACTAACTGTTAGCACAAGTATAGACAATATGGCATTTTTAGCATTCAGTAATAAAGCAGAGAAGCAGATGATTAAAAGGCTCATATTTCTTTCTCAAAAGAAAGTGGGAACAAAATAGACATTAAACAGTTTGTACTACATAAATAACCTGTGCGAACACAGGTGTTCTCTCCTTTTCCTCTCTGGTTTTTCTTGAGCTCAAGTGTTTGCTAAGTTGGACTAGATTTGCCAATGGCACTATGAATGGACCAAAAACAAAATCACAGAAAAGTTGATAGATCATTTTAGTAGGAAACACAACAATGAGAAGACATATTTTCTAAGTTTTTTCTTTCACCACTATATTCTTAAAACTGATCATGGAACAAAAGGAACACTTTACTGACGAAAAACTAATCACACTGGCAGAGGAAACACAACAAAAAGATTCAGTCCAAATAGGAAGGGCAACCAACTTATAAGGAAATAAAGAAAATGCACGTACGTTACTCCCTGATCGGCAATAAAAGCAGTAGCAACAAGAAGCATATTTCCCAATGGATCATTTATTTATTTGGAAAAGTGTCACCCAATTGACTATTCAGGTAGTGAGCAGGATTATTTGGAATTCCAACTCACTTCCCCTCTCAGACTGATATGTAAATATCACATCAAACTTCTTTACTGTAATTTTTATTTCCAAGTAACAGCACAAAAAGTAAAATGATCTAGACATCCACTGATTATATGCTTTTTCTTTTCCAACTTTGTCCGCAAGATGATACATACATTAAATACAAATGTCGTCTACTGAATAATTTCACTCTTGTTACAACATTCAGATTGTTGATGATTGGAAGGTGGTATGGTGTATGAAACAGTTGGCATGCCTTGGTTTAATGGCTACTATTGCCTTCACCAGCAAGATGTGCCAGGATTGACATAGATGCTCATCACAGTTTAGTGCACTTATGAGATTTTATTAGAAGCAAAATGCTAATAAAGAACTTGGTAACGAATGTTGACCACAAAAAAAACATATAATAATACATGAATTTTGTTCAATCAGGTGGGCACCTCATTGAAAAAGTTTGAACTATCAGAAAGAAGACGCTTTTGTTTATTTATAGTACATTTTCTACACGCTCTTCACATGCGGTCTGAACTCTTTTTAATTGGGTGTTCGACACTGAAACTTAAACCCAAGACCTTTGTCTACCCTGGTACCAATCTCTATAATTATTGTAAGGATTTATAAGAAATTGTAGATATGTTAATATCTTATGTTATGCCTTATATTAGATAGATATTATCCTCTATGCATGATGATTTTAAGTATAAAAAGATCCAAGCTTTTTAATGGGACAGCGGTTGCCATAGGGAGAAAGGCACAGAGAAGGATGTCCAATCATTGGGGAGATGAGTGGTTGGCTGGCCAAGAGAGAAATAATGCCTAAACGGACGTAGGAGAGAGGAGTGACACCAGAAAGGTCGCCAATTAGATTAGCAGTGCCTGCTGCCTAAGAGAGGACTGATTGTTGGAGAGAGGAATAGCTGGGTACCATCGGAGAAAGGAGGATAGCCAGTTGTTGGCTTATTGCAGAGGAGAGCGGTGCTTGAATGATAGGAGCCACTCCTAAGGGTTGTCTGAGAGAGGAGCAACAACTGGACAGTTGTCTCAGAGTAGAGACATGGATCGTTGGAGAGAGAAGCTTACATCAAACAACAGAAGATAGAAGAGTGTGTCCAAATATATACATGTGATTCACTTATTTGAAAGACAAAATACTACAGAATGTTTTGTAGGGATACATAGGGTAATTTGTATTTAATTAAGAATATATTTACCTCCAATGTTAGGCATAGAAAATGGTTACCTACTATATTGTAGGTAACTTCAGACTCCTATGTCTTCATCAGAAAAACTTCCGACTCCTATGTAAGAAGTTCCTCTAGTACATTGTTTGTTCAAATTCAACAAGAAGTTTCCACTTCTATTTTGACACATCAAATAGAGGAACTCATGCAACAAAGTGCAATAGAAATACTAACCATTCTGAGACACAGTCTTCACAAAAGATGTGTTTGCAGCACAATAAAATTGGTGTATTCATCTTCTCTTGGCAAATAGCACATAGATCACCAGCTGCATTTACCTGGTTGAAACATAAAAGACAGGATTACATGACAGCTGCAAAAGAAAGCTCTAAGGAATAGGAAACATGTCTAGTTAGGTAATTCTCTTCCTCGCCAAAAAAAAGCTACAACATGCTTACTGCTCATAAAAGTAACTCTAAGAAAACTGGAGTTCAGCTTTACAGCTTCTATGACACAGTTGTAGCTGATAGAAAAAGTACCTGTAAATCTAAGGCTACACAATAAGAATGGATCTTTATTTCATTTATAGCTCCAAATCTAGTGTCACTTTAATCTTGCATTAGCTATTTTTATGTCTCACAGATCTGTCTGTCAGCATACTAAACTAGGGATCGCTTTAGATTGCTTCTAGCTGAAATTAACTGGTCACGAAACACCTACACATTTTTTATAGCCATGGTGTCTGGGCCAGCTTGCGCACCCCAGCTAATTCCACGGGACACCTGCTACCTCCCACTAGCATAAGTATTAAGTACCAACTAACTAAGTTCACCAAGGCTTGGAAAGGTAGGAAAAAATCATCTAGTGTTTTTGTCCCTGCTGGAATCTGAACATAAAGCTTCATGGTTCTCAATGCACCTCATTGATCACAATGACGCACCCTTGGGTGCCACGAAACACCCTAACGTTTGCTCAAAAGCTTGTGCATTTGATAGTCTCAATCATACTTTCCATTGTCTTGACCTAGAGACCAAGCAAAGGGTACACTTCTATGAATGAAAATTGTCTCTTTTTTTTTTCTTTGGATAACCTTGGTGTACGGACCCCGCTTGTGAGCATCTCGACTAATTCCACGAGGTACCAGTCATCTCCCACCAGCAGCAAGTACCAAGTAACTCTGTCCACCAAGGCAAGAACATATGGAAGATATCACCTAATGTTTTGTCTCTGCTGCTCAGCCCACTTCATTGACCACTAGGTCACCATGAGATAAGTTTGTAAACTAGAGGGTCCAATAGTCATTTAGAGGTTAAACCAACATTATCAACTAGGCAAAAGATGGGTGAGTGGTGTAAAGATAGGAAGCAAAGCAAAGCGCGTAAAAAACAAAGAGGTTACAAGACACACTAAATTAATGTTGGTAATTCAACTCCTGAGCTTACCAAAAATATAGAGTCAAATCTGTACAGGAATAAAGTTGCTTCAAGGAAGTGACACGAAGTTTATTATCAGACCAAGGAAAAACAAGGAGACTGTATTATCTCAGCACATTACCCTCTCATTCTCCATGGAGAGGATAATCAATCTTTCACCCACTTCATATGAGTATATGTTATAATATTAGTGCAATGATCTATCATATATGTGACTGTTTCTAATTGTAAAATAGGACAGAAATTTTGCAAGTCAGAGACAAAATAATACCTGTTCAGGTGTGGCATGTGACCCATAATGGATTTCCTTAATTGACAGTGCCTTCAAAGCAGTAAGGAATGACCGAACCTGCAGACCAGAAACTAAGTGTGTTGTAGAAGAAAACCATGCCAAAGTTGTATATAAAGATCATGGGGTGCGGGGGTCCACAACAGAAATTAGTTCTACAATGACCTTACCTTCTCAACGATAGATGTAAGCTTAAACGTCAAGTACAATCCTGTTATCAGTGATGAAAAAAGGCTTCCATAATCTTTGTTGAGAAAAAACCTATACCAGACAGGAGTTGGTAATAGTGCACAGTATAGGAGCAGCATATACTCCACCAGAGTCAGCAATTGGCCCTAACAGACCAATAAAATTCAGTTTTCTTTGCAAATAGAATATAGAGGCGTTCAATAAATCACCAGACTAAACATCAACCTCATAGTATACCTGTCTGCGGAAATTGTGGCCCTTGCCATTCTTGTAAACCATAAGCAGCACCAACTTCAAAGTCATTGCTGCCTGCCGCACCATTGTATCTGGATGTAAGAACATTTAGGAGAAGGCGAGGACCAATACTCCTTTCTATTAGAGGTCTAGATTTAGGCATTGTACCCAAAAAAGTAAAGATAAATAGGTAGACAATAGATTTATTAATAGAACCTTAAGCCTTTTTTCTAAGAGTACGTCCATCTATACTGGATGGAAATGTCAGAACAATAAATAGAGAGAAAATCACCTCTACATGGTAAACACATAAAGCATAATGGGCACTGAAGTAGGGTTCGGCAAAGGTAAAAGTTTGTTAGGTGGCAACCTTTAGGATCTCTTTATGATTTCATCAATAACTATTTTAGGTAAGATAAAGATTGTAAAGGGGAAATTCCTGGTAAGATTTCATGAATATATTTCTTTGTTCTCCTTTTTACATTCCTTCATTTCAATGGAGCCTGGCCCTAAGCTGAGGGGTTTTTCTTCTTTTTATTATTTATCTGACGGGGGGCTATGAAGGAAATAGGTTCTCTATTACATGATTACAGTGAACTTCCTATCTCCCAAACTTGCAAATAGGAAAATAGAGAAATAGCACGTGAAATTTTTAATTTGAGAGAACCTAGAATAATAATCAGAACCAGAAGAAATTTCCGAGCTTAAGTTGCCACATCAAAAAAGCACTATGATATAATATTTTGGTGCATTTATTCCTGAAATAATCAAAATATTGGCCATCTTTTTAAGGTGACCAGAATGTGTATAACATAATAACTGTTGCGGGCTGCCTTCGATATGTCTGCTCCCGACACTAAAGATTAGTCAGCCGGTGACATAAAAACAAAGAGTACAGAAACGCACAAGTTATCTTAAAAAAAAAAGAGTACCAAAAAGTGTTTCAAAAACCATACCGTTTACCAGGATGATGAAAATAGCATGCCAGAAAGGTGGGATAACCTTAGGAGGAACCATAAGTAACGGATAAAATATATCATCCTTGCAATTCCACCAGTAGATTCCACTAATATGAAGCATAAACACCAGAAAATAACCAAGAAGGACAGTGATCTTTCTCTCCCCCTGCAAATGTGGATACTTCATTATGACCAGATTCTGAGTCATTTTTAATCTTTTAACGAGCTTCAAGGACAAAAAGTGCTGCACAGCATGTGACACTAAATAACATTTGAAAATGGAGCATCATGTCACCTTTAAAGCTGTCTGCTTTCGAAGAATGTCATTTGACCTGAACATGAAGGCCGTAATCCAAATTATGACAAAGAAACCTGCAAAACAATAATTAGAAAATGAAATGAAGGATCTATTCAGCTGTAAAGAAAGTTCACATGATTTCAACAATTAAATAGGAATAGTATGCGCCAATATACAGAAAGTGATCCATTTCTAAATAGAACCACTTGACAGCCAGCTCAATTTATGCAGTACTCGTCAATCTTTATCAGGCACTTGGTCTATTTGTGCTATCAGCAGCTTACAGTCAGCAACATGCATCATAATGCACTAGTCTCCATGACAAAGCTGAAAAGTCGCCAATTATTTTATCATTTTTTTGGACTCATCTAATAAACCTAAGGATTAATAAACAACCTGCTTTAATCATATACTCCTTCCTTTTTCTCTTAGAATTTCATCTAAAATTAATTGAAAGCCCATCTTGCTTCAGTATACATCACCTTGAGGAAAGTACTACTGAGAATTCCAGTAAATCTTGCCAGACACCAAAAACATATAATGACATCAAACATCGGAAGGAGAATGTTCATCAACATATAATCATATAGCAGGAAAAGAACAGGTGAGTAGGCACGTCATGGAAAATACATAATGCCTTTAACAACCATTTAAGAGATCCACATTTCCCAAGATTCACCAGCTAAAAAGGTTCTAAAAATATAGGTCCCATGATTTCTTGGAGTCCCTTAGTCCTGTAACAGAATTATATGCTGGTAGAAAACATAGAGTGCTACTGGTACTTTTACTTCTATTTTCATTTATTTATACAACATTAGTATGAAACGAGCTTAAATGGAACAACATGGACACTGAGGATTCTTATAGCCGATCCCAACTTGCTTGGGATTACATAGTAGTTGTTGTATCAGCTGAAAAGATTGAGTTATGCAACTCTCCTTAATCTTCCCATTTATAAGGTAGAAAGGAGCTCTAAGAATCAACCAACAAGTCAAAACATTTATCATGGAGCTGTTTATCACTTTTGAGACATTTTCCAAAATATTTTCAAAGTTCTCTCTTCAAGTTTCTTTTCATTAGTCTCATGGACTCAAAGATGTGAGAAAACCACCAATGCATAAGGAGTAGGAGTGGTCCTTCATGGCGTTAGCCAAGGGACTCGATCTAAAGCAAATTGCAGATGCCATCACTGCCAGCTAGTCTAGTCTTAGACATATAATTTTAATTGTGCACATGTTAATGCAAATATTATAACAAAGAAGAGTGTGCACATGGTAACTTATGCCAATTTGTCTTCTCACTCCATGTGTATAGTACCATCTTAGTCAGCAGAGTGTAGAGGTACATATTGCCATATGACTGCATGTCAAGCATATCTATCACCAACAAAATATTAAGTGAAACCTACTTATTCCAGGGTTTTAGTGTACATTAAAGAGTGCTTGTTCATTGCCACATCTTCTCAAATTTGTGGAGAAGACAACGACCAACATCTTTCATTAAAAGTGAAAAAATAATCACTTTGAGTTTAGTTCATTATCATTTGCTACATATTTAACAAGCTTTAGCTCATTACTGCTAATGACGTTCTTAATCAATAGTAAAATATGAACTTGAAAGTGAAGGAAATCTTAAAAGAAGAAAAAGGGGTTTACCTTGCAAGTGTTGGCGGATGAAAACAACCAAGAGTAGCAAAGAAAATGGAAGAAACTGTTCAATCCACCTTGCGACCTGTTGTATATCATACCTTTGATATGAAGAATCCCTATTATTCCCACTCCCTGAAGAAGTAGACCCTTCCACATTCGAACCCCTCTCTTCCTCCCTTTCCCCACCATCCATCACCGACCCATCATCACTCCTAACCCGATCATTCTCTCCAGAGCCAATTATCCTAATTGAAACTTCCCCATTACTAGAAGTAGTTGATTCAGAAGAGTTGGGAGTAGGATTGTCAGGAAGGAGCAAATCGGTTTCTGGGTTTTCGTGTCGGACCCGGAGTAAACCGGAATATTCAAGGAAAGTAGAAAGTGGGTATCTGAACACCCGAAGAGGAGATAGATTAACTCCAAAGGCTGTTGAATTTGAAGTATGAGGAGATGAACTAGAATTAGAATTGGAATTTGGGTTTGTGTCAAAATCTGAAACGCTTGAAGAAGTCGTCGTCTCCATCAATGGAAGGACTATGAAGTTTTGTTTTGTGATAAGATAACACAAAGTCGTTGTAGCTGTGAAGAGGAAGGAAGAAAATGGTGAAGAAGAAAAGTCAGATGAGGGAGAAAGCTAACTTAACATCAAAGAAAGAAATATAAGACCAAAATGGGGAAGAAGAAACGACAATTTACTTGTCTGAAAATACTTGTACTTCAATATTTTCATTCAAAAATATCTCCCTAATTATTTATTTATTTTTAAATTAATATACTTATTAAAAAAATAATGATTGATATAATAAATTTATCATTTTATTTCTATTTATTATGAAATGGATGAAATAAAAATTTAAGATTTTAAAAAAGTTCTATATTTTTTAAAGTAATTAATTGATGGTATAATAGATAAAATAAATTTATGCTTTCTTGATTTGTCAAAATAGACAAGTAAAAAAGGAAAAAAATGAACAAGTTATTAGGGTCTGACAAAGTATTACTAAACTATCCCTATTAAATGATGTTTAGTTTAAGTCTTGAAAAATGATTTGGAAAAAGAGTATTTAATGTAGAGTGTATAACATAAAAATATATAATTGTCTTTTCTTGATATGTCAAAATGAGAAATAAAAATGAAAATCTATTTTAGGAATAAGTGACAAGTAAAAGTGAACGGAGTAAGTATTATTTTTGAATCAAGAGTATATATTTTTTTCCTAATAAAAATATTACTATTTCTTAATTTTCCAAATCTGAAGAAGAATGAATATTTTTTTCACATAACTTTTTATTTTAAAATTAAGATACAATAATTGAATTCTGCCCAAATCAATTTACTCATCGCGATCGAGATCCACACCACGCGATTGAGATGAAGGACAAAAGTCAACTCATTTAATGACTATCGTGATCGCTTCACTGACCCATACGATTGCGATGCTCGGAAGACTTGCCTTATCCGATCACGACAAGCCTAATGTGATCGCGATGCACAACAAGAAAATACCTATCCGATCGTGATGAAGGGCATCGTAACCGCGAAGAAGGAACCACTGGACAAAAGATATAACAAGAACAACAAAACACCTAGACATAAAATTCACTGAGTGGACCCTTAGGATTCATTCAGAATTTCGTGCACACAAAACGAATATGCTATCCAACTAAATTTGATATTTCAGACTCAATGAAATCATCATATTATGAATTTGAGGTCTTCTTGATACGACACTCGTGTAAGCCACAAACTAACTAACTTTCACCCAAAAAATTGATACACCTTTAGACTCTCCAAAAAATTTAGCAATTCTTATCTTAACCTAAATTTGTCATTTGAATCCAACAGAATCGTCGGAAATTCAATCTGAGCGTCTGAACTTTGAACATTGACTAAAGTTATCACGACCCGATTTCTCAAGTCATGATGACACCTACTATAATCTATCAGCAGGTAAGGCAACCCGTAACTCGGAACAACAAGTAATGAGTCTGAGGGTAGAAACTAAACAAGAGTAGGCAAATAACAATATAAACAGGCAGAAGCAAACCAAAAACATATATATAAATAAAGATCTCTCCCAGAACCTGGAAGTCACTAGTACTAGGGCTGGCAAGGGGACGGGGACTGCGGGACGGGGGACGGGGTTGGGGGGATTTTACCGGGACCGGGATTGGGGGGACAAAAATAAGTCCCGTCCCGTCCCACTATATATACGGGATGGGACGGGTTTTGGGGGGACGGGACGG
>JAJOOR010007878.1:0-35439 GCA_036250505.1 Solanum acaule
ATATATACTGAGTACAAGTTAATGATACTGGACTATAACTCAAAATACTAAAGTTGAATCTATCTATGTCTGAAATAAGCCTCTAATTGACTAGAGATGCTGGGACATGTCCCCAGCTAACTCTAGTAAAACAGAAACTAAAATGACAGACTGATTCAGAAAACATGTCTTTTGTCCTCGAAGAATGAGGACTCACCACTGATACTGCTGAATACGGATCGGGAATCGATCTACACGTGATCTGAACGCTGAGGACCTAGTCCTACATCACGAAAATATGTAGCTTAGAGTATGCGTCAGTACTTGAAAGGTACTGAGCATACAGGATATGATAAAGCTGAACAAACATATAACTAAACAAAACATGCTAAGCAATGATATAATCTGAACATGATAAAGATGCTCAATTATACTGAATATGAACTAAACTGAGTGCAATGACCAAGTACATAACATGTTGAAATTGAATACTGAGATTTATTTGAAACCAGGTCAAATGCACTAGAATCTGACAGTGGGAGCTACTATTAACCGACATAAAACCACGTGAGCTAAACGTGGAGTCCGATGTATATGCCCCATCGAGAGGACCCAATATACCTTGCCAAGGGTATAGAGGCATGACTGGCGTGATCACTAAATATGATGCTCACAGAGGGGACTTATAAGCCTATGGGGGCACGTAGTTCTTGGACTATGAGGGTGACTGACCCTAGTCCAATTCGGTGTTAAGCCTACTCCCAACATGAAATGTGTACAATACAACATAACTGAAATATACTAGATAGCTCAATATTCTGACATGCAAATCTGAAAATGCAACAGTAAGTACTGATAATGATGAAAATTGAGGCATGTATATCTGTTTATTTGTCCTAGCTAGATTCATGAACTAAACGAATCTACACAACTAGGGTTCTGAATTTCATTCAAGGATTAAGCAACATGATTACGAAAACATAATAATCTGATTAGGATTACTCTAATAGTGTAATCGCAACAATTATCCAAGTTCTAGAAACCCTAGGTCTAAACCTGATATAAAGAATCAAGAATATGACTGAGTTCTAGGGACCTAGTGGGTGAAAGAAATCCACTAGTGAAATCCCACATACCTGGTAACGAATTCCACAGAGAAATCTTTCGAATTCGAGGCTGGAATTGAAAAAAACTTGTTGCGTTCTTGGAGAGGGTTTGGTCGACTGCTTCTTCTCTTTTTTGCTCTAGTTTTGGTGAATTATAGTGAATGAATCGCTTAGGGAAAGTTCTGATTAAGTTACTAGGCTTAAACTAACCAAAATGACGTAGTTTAGGGATTAAACGACGTAGTTTAGGTGTCCAACGTATAGGGGAAAAGACCAAATGACCCTCACTTAAAATCTGCCGAAGCCACCGACGGGCCGTGGACTGACCTACGGTCCGTCATGGTCAGTCGTCGTTTGGCTTTAGAGGATGGGTTTGAGGGTCACGATCCACATACCTCGACCACGGCCCGTGGTATGACCTACAGTCAGTGTGTTCGGTCGTAGGTCGTGCCTTTTCTGGAATTTTCTGGGCAGGCTGCAAGTGGCCTACCACGGACTTCACCTACGGTCCGTAGGGGCACCTGTAACTTCTGAAAAATTGAAATCCCTATACTTTCTGAATTTGCGGTGTAACAAGTGTAGTACTTAATAATTTCACTGAAAGAATTAACTAGTAATCACATTTTGTGAGCTACTAAGAAGAGTGAGTGGGTGGTGTAAAGTATGTATAGTGGGTGGTTTTCTATTCTAAAAACTTGAAACAGCTAATTAAAATGAATGAATTTCAATAAAGTTTAATTCAAACTTAACAAAAACATATATTCTTCAATGTAAACAAACAAGGTCTAATATACTAGTAAAAAATTGCCAAAAAGAGACGGAAAAGTGATGCAGTCAATCTCGTCGCTTTTTGGCTCGACACTTTTCCAAAAGCGACAGACTGCGTCGCTTTTGTTTTTTTTAAATTTTTTTTTTTTGAAGAATGCGACGTCGTCTGTCGCTTTTTTACATATTTTATTTTAATCTTAAAAAAGAGACGAAGTCCATCGCTTTAATTAATTTTTAAATTTTTTAGAATCTTGAAAAGCGACGGACAATGAGACGCCATTTGTCGCTTTTTTGGAAATAAAATTTTGAAAAAATCCAGAAAAGCGATGAACTAAAGGACCCTGTCCGTCGCTTTTCTGGGTTTTTTATTTTTTTTTAAAAAGCGACGGACTAAAGGACCCTGTCCGTCACTTTTCTCGATTTAAAAAAATAAAATCCAGAAAAGCGACGGACAAAACAACTCTTTCAATCGCTTTTCTGCAAAAAAATTTAGCAAAAGCAATTCATTTCAATTCAACATCAATAAAACACAAAACATTATGAATACTACACAAAATATAAAACAACAAACTTAAATTAACAGTAAAAATATCTAAATCACAATTTAAAGACTTATAAAGTCTTAAAAAATTCATTTAAAAATTACAAAATATTCTTTTCTAAATTACAAATAGTTCATAAAGACTATATTTGATCAAGATTTCTAAAGTTCAACATAATAATTAGGTCATAAATTCTATAAATCAAGATTCTTAGTTCACAACCTAAAGATTCAAATCCTACAATAATTAAAGATTTCTAAAGTTCACAATTTAAAGTTCTAAAATTCCACAATAATTCAAGATTTCTAAAGTTCACAACCTTAAGTTCTAAAATCTTACAATAATTCATGCTCTCTAATGTTCACAACTTAAAGTTCTAAAATCCTAGAATAATTCAAGATTTCTAACGCTCACAACCTTATAAAGTTCTAAAATCCTACAAAAACTCAAGTTCTCTAAACATAACAACATAAAGTTCTAAAATCCTACAAAAATTCAAGTTGTCTAAAATTTACAACTTAAATTTCTAAAATTCTACAATAATTCAAAATTACTAACGTTTCACAACCTAAAGTTCTAAAATCCTACAAAAATTCAAGTTCTCTAAAGTTCACAACTTAAAGTTCTAAAATCCTATAATAATTCAAGATTTCTAACGCTCACAACCTTATAAAGTTCTAAAATCTAACAAAAATTCAAGTTCTCTAATGTTCACAAATTTAAGTTCTAAAATCATATAATAATTTAAGATTTCTAAAGTTCACAACCAAAAGTTAAAAAATCCGACAATAATTCAAGTTCTCTAAAGTTCAGAACTTAAAGTTCTAAAATCCTACAAAAATTCAAGTTCTCCAAAATTCACAACTTAAAGTTCTAAAGTTCTACAATAATTCAAGATTTCTAATGTTTCACAACCTAGAGTTCCTACAAAAATTCACGTTCTCTAAAGTTCATAATTTCAAGTTCTAAAATCCTACAATAATTCAAGATTTCTAGCACTCACAACCTTATAAAGTTCTAAAATCCTACAAAAATTCAAGTTCTCTGAAGTTCTCAAATCCTACAATAATTCAAGATTTCCAAAGTTCACAACCTAAAGTTCTAAAATCCTACAATAATTCAAGTTCTCTAAAGTTCACCACTTAAAGTTCTAAAATCCTACAAAATTCAAGTTCTCTAAAATTCACAACTTAAAGTTTTAAAATTAAACAATAATTCAAGATTTCTAACGTTTCACAACCTAAAGTTCCTACAAAAGTTCAACTTCTCTAAAGTTCAGAACATAAAGTTCTAAGATCCTACAATAATTCAAGATTTCTAACGCTCTCAACCTTATAAAGTTTTAAAATCCTACAAAAATTCAAGTTCTCTAAAGTTCACAAATTTAAGTTCTAAAATCCTACAATAATTCAAGATTTCCAAAGTTCACAACCTAAAGTTCTAAAATCCTACAATAATTCAAGTTCTCTAAAGTTCACAACTTAAAGTTCTAAAATCCTACAAAAATTCAAGGTCTCTAAAATTCACAACTTAAAGTTCTAAAATTCTACAATAATTCAAGACTTCTAATGTTTCATAACCTAAAGTTCCTACAAAATTTCAAGTTCTCTAAAGTTCACAACTTAAAGTTCTAAAATCCTACAAAAAACTCAAGTTCTCTAAAGTTCACAACTTAAAGTTCTAAAATCATACAAAAATTCAAGTTATCTAAAATTCACAACTTAAAGTTCTAAAATTCTACAATAATTCAAGATTTCTAACGTTTCACAACCTAAAGTTCTAAAATCCTACAAAAATTCAAGTTCTCTAAAGTTCACAACTTGAATTTCTAAAATCCTACAATAATTCAAGATTTCTAATGTTCACAACCTTATAAAGTTCTAAAATCCTACAAAAAATTAAGTTCTCTAAAGTTCACAACCTAAAGTTCTAAAATCCTACAATAATTCAAGATTTCTAAAGTTCACAACCTAATTAAAGTTCTAAGTTCAAGTTCAAGTTCTAATTAAATTCAATAGTTCATATCCAATTTCTAAAATTAGTTATATCTAAACTTCTAATCCAAGATTTAATTAGTTATTTTCAAGTTCCAAGTTCAAGTTCAACTTCAAGTTCATATCTAGTTACATATAAACTTCTAATCCAACAATTAGTTATCTATTCAAGTTCTAATTCAAAAAAAACCTCATCGATCAATATAAATTTATGACATTGAAACATTCATCACTATATAGTCACGACATTCAAACATTCATCATATACACTTCAATTACTAATTTCTAACTTCAAAGTAACACTTTACTACTCCCTCTGTCCCTAATTACTTGTGCACTTTTCCTTTTATAGTTGTCCCTAATTACTTGTCCATTTTTACAAATAAAAAGAGAACAAAATAATTTTACCTATTATACCTCAATTAATTACTTTGAAAAGGGTAAAAATTTTTGAAAATCTTAAATTTTTAATCCATCTACTCCATAATTAATAGGGTAAAATAGTAAACTCACTATGTCAATAATTGTTTTCTTAATAGGTGTGTCAATTCAAAAGTGGACAAATAATTAGGGACAGAGGGAGTAACTAACAATATATCAATCAAATTAAAAAAAATCTCAATTCACAATCTAATTACATATTCTCAAGTTCAAACTTGTCCTAAAAAAAAAACCCTAATTCATTCACTAATTACAATACCCAATTTAAAAGAAAACCCTAAAATAAAAAATCTACAATTCTCTACCTAACTAACAATAATTAAATAAAATTAACAATAACACAATCTAACAAACTAAAACAATAATATACTAACTAACAAACCAATTAAAATTACTAGAATTGAAAAAAAAAACTTGAATCAAACTCTTACATTAACAACGATGGGCAGCGAGCAGCGACGGCGGCAAAGGCAACAACCCAGCAACGGCGGCGGTGGAGGCAAGGATTGGATGGAATATGCTAGAGAGAAGGGGGAGAATAAGAGAGAAGAGAGGAGAGAAAAGAGAGAAGCGAGAGAGAAGAAAATGAGTAAAACCCGATCTGCCTCAAAGATATTTTAAGAAAAGCGACGGACATCGTCTCTTTGTCCGTCGCTTTTATAAAAATATTTTACCAGCATTTTGACCAAAAAGTGACGGACTAAGAGACGTTGTCCGTCGCTTTTTAAAAATGTTTGACTAGATATTTTGACCAAAAAGTGACAGACTAAGAGATGTCGTCCGTCGCTTTTTTAAAAAAAAAAATTAATAAAATAAAACAAATTAAAAACGATGGACGGCGTGGTTATTTTTTAATTTATAATTAATTATTTTTTTAAAAAGCGACGGACAGCGTCTCTACCTATATTAAATAATTAATTATTAATTATATATATGTTTGGCACAAAAATCCGCAAAAAAAGGCGACGGGCTAAGAGATGTCGTCCGTCGCTTCTTGTAAAATAATTTTAAAAATAATTATTTTTATTAAAAATTGACAGACAGGGTGGCAATTGGCGTCTCTTCCTGGAGCAACGCCGTCCGTCACTTTTCGTTTCGTCGTTTTTTAGCAGTTTTCTAGTAGTATATCAATCATGTTTTATAATTGGTGTTAGTGAAAATCTCCCTCGCAATGCTTGGGATCATTCCGCACTGCCACCTCCACAAAGGATATGAATGAACGCAACACTATTAAAATATCCCTAACCACAGTCTCATTAGCTGAATTGAAAATATAGAAAATTTGTTTTCACAAACTTGTCTGCAAAAGATTTGAATTCGATAGAGGGAATATATCAAATTAAACAAGAGAAATTGTATAGGTTTTGGATTAGGTTGAGACTAGTTGTGTGAGATGTAGTAATGATACTCTAGATGTTTTTGAATAAAATGTTTTCGTTTGACCAAAAAAAAATTATCTAATAATTTTTTTATCCTACCTTTTCAAAATATCTCTAGGTTCCCCCGTATCCTAATTTTTTTGTTTGTAGGTTCGTCCTTCAAATTGATGATGTATGGTATACTGTCAATCTAAACATTGTATTCATAAAAAACATGGTAGAGCAAACTTATCTTTGGGGGATACTAAGTCTTGTTTATGAGGGAATCTTACCTGACTTGGCCATCAAATATGAAAACAATTGGCCTCTACAAATGTGGAAACAAATAAAGAAGGGAAGCTTTGGAAGCTTTTCCTTTTCATCACTTCGATCACTCCCTCTTCGACTTTATCCCTTACCACAATATGTCCCTTAAAGCCTCAAAACAATATTTTTGTATTTTGGAAGGTTAGGTAGCACATTTTAAACTTTTTGTTTGTATTACACTAACTGTAAAAAAAAAATCGATTACAGTAATCTTGATATGCTTATCTTCGTAAATATCGATGAAATTCCCTAAAAGAAATTTTTTGGTGAAGTAAAAAGTAGAATAAGCTTTGGAATTGTTGTAATGACAAATCGCAGGTGTGAAATTAATCTCTTTGCCCAAAATTCTCTAGGTTTTTTTCTTGATTATATATATGTGTATGTGTGTGTTTGAATACTTTTATACTTGTCACTGTAGGTTGATTCATCCAAAAGCTTTCTTTAATTGTGCTTAGCTTCACTACAACAAATTTGATTATTAGCGACAAATACTATTGTCACTAGAAACTCATATTTCGTCACAAAAAGAATTTTGTGACGAAAAATAATTCGTCAATCATTCGTCCCTAAAGCATGGGTCACTAAATGTATACAAAGACAATTTAGTGTTTCGTCACTAAATAGAAATGTATTAACTACGAAAATTTTGTGTGTCCCAAAATGCTTCGTATTTATGACAAATTTGTTCGTCATAAAAATTATTAAAATTTGTAGGTAAAGATATATTTTTGTCACTAAATAGGTTTTTATAACCAACAAAAATGATGTGTCACTAACTATTTAGTTTAATTTGTGACGATGCAATTTGTCACTAATATTTTATGTATTTCATAGTCAAGCAAATAATATTTCGTCACTAAAAACTACTTTTTACATACAATTTTCTCTTTGTCCCTAAAGGTAAAAATTAGTGACAACTTTATATTTAAATAATTTTGTAGTTAAAAATATCATGTCGTCACTAAAAATAATTCTTTTGCCGACAAAATAAAATTGTTACTAAAAAATATCATAAATAAGTAGGTAATTTTTGGGACAAAAAGTATTTTTGTCATAGAATGTCATACTTTAATGAAGAAATGTTATCGTCTTAAAAAAATAATGTATTCGTCACTAATAATTGAACTTTTGAAGATAAAATGTTTCGTCACTAATAATTGAACTTTTGAAGATAAAATGTTTCGTCACTAATAATTGAACTTTTGAAGATAAAATGTTTCGTCACTAATGACATTTGAACTTGTAGCAATACTATTTACAATTTGTATTGAACTAGGTCTCCGTAAATTTAAAAAATTTATTTAAAAGATTAAAATATTAAATAATATAAATATATTAAACTTAATAGCATGGAGAAGTTTTTGTAATAATGAGCATCATACACTATACAAATTAAAATTAACAATATACTAAAAGAAGCAAAATAATAATAAAAAAATTACACTATCATATATTAATTAAGAACATCTAAAATGACATTCACGAGATAATATCTCAACATTCCCCTTGGGGAAAAATTTATTAAGTAAAAATTATCCAACTTGAAAGTCTAACTAAGATATACTAAATATTAACAAAACCGAGGCAATAAAATAGAGGTTGCTTCTCAAAATACCATTGCAAAAGCACTTCACTAGCCACTAGTCTTTATTTCCCCCTTCCACAACCTGTCTAAAAGAAAAAAATTGACTTCATACTTTATGATATCATGATATACAACAACATATCCAAGTGTAATCCCCCAAATGGAATATGGGGGATAGAATGTAGAAAGACCTTACATCGACCCTTGTAGGATAGATAAGTTGTTTACAATAGATATTCGACTCAAAAGAAATGTAACCAATGCAAAAAAGTAAGAAAGAAAAAGAGACAACAAGAGTCATCATGTCTCTTTCTAAACACCTAATATCAATACACACTTTTATAAACAAATTTCTACTAATTTTAACAAAACAAGTGTCTAGCAAATTCTAACTAAGTCTAGAAAAGGAAGAAGAATCAATTAATGGCAATCAACAAGTCAATATAGTCAATATGAAATCAAAAGTCTATTAGTGAGCGAAAAGAATTATTAAAGGAAAGATGCTTGAATTAATCATTTGTCAATATGATTAAGCAAATCAACCCATTTACATCCTAATTTGCTAAATCATATCAATAATCAACAACTGTAAAAAAACACCATACTTAAATCAAATTAGAATATAATGACATTTTAACTTATCTAACACTATGAGTTTTCTCATATGCTCTAACACTACGAGTCAAGGTCATGAATCCTCATTATCATATGCTTCGTTTGAATCCAGATTATTACAATATTTCATACTTAAAACTTATCTAACACTACGAGTTCTCTAATATGCTCTAATGATTATATACTAAGAGTTCTCTAGTGAACAATAGTCTTCAAGTTGATATCACCTATACAGATTTTCAACTTCCATTATTCTTTATCTATTGCTAAAGCTATCTAGTTTTGATTTAATTCCAACAACTAAATCCACCAACTAAACCACATTATTTATTTAAACTTATTTAAACAACTTAACAATTTTTTCTTTAATTAACTAGTTTAGTTTTGACTTAATTCCAACAACTAAATTTGTCAACTAAACCACATTATTTATTTGAACGTATTTAAACAACTTAACAACTTTTTAACTTTAACTAGTTTAGTTTTGACTTAATTCCAACAACTAAATTCGCCAACTAAACCACATTATTTATTTGAACTTATTTAAGCAACTTAACAACTTTTTAACTTTAACTAGTTTAGTTTGACTTAATTCCAACAACTAAATTCACCAACTAAACAACTCAAAACTAAAGTTAAAGCTAAGTGTCAACACTAGATGGACACAAATTGATCTTGCAAGAAAATAAATTTTGTCATCAATAGGATCAACTAGTGTTGGTACTTATGCTTAACAAATGCCTTATCAAAAAATTATGCTTAACAAATATATTATTTCTAAATTTAAAGCTAAGTGTCAACACTAGATGGACACAAATCGATCTTGCAAGAAAATCAATTTTGTCATCAATAGGATCAATTAGTGTTGGTACTTGTGCTTAACAAATATCACCTTTTCTAAAAATACAACATGTAAGAATATATTTTGAAACAAATCAAGGTAAAAGGATCCATTAGAGATGACAAATATATATTAAAAATCACAAGAAATCTGGTCAATGATTATGCACTTTTCACTTAATATTTTTGAAAAAACAAGATATTTACGATAACAAATAATTTCAAATATTACAAACCAATCACAGTGATGGATAAAAGATCTGGTACGAGTTATATATGACCAAAGAATTAATTTAACGCATTAATTAGGCAAGATTCCAAATTTAGCCAATAATCAATACAGTAAAGGTTGAAAATCAGTGACACAATCTGTTTAAAATTAATTAAGGAAAGAAATACTAATTTTATGCTAATTTTATCATAAGAAATGAAACACTACGACTATTATGTATCCAAATCGAACTATTCGTGAAATGATGCTTACCATAATAAATTCCCAAAATCAAACACTATAACCAACAAGACAAGTCAGACTGTGATTAAGCTTATACCACTTTAACGAGATAGAGTCGCCTATACGAGTAAAATGAATAAGAATCTATGAATTACAGGAAGACATTCATTTTGAGAAAAGGTTCACAGTGATCTTTCACATAAAGTAGACATGCCCAAAACATTGATATCAGAAAATGATGGTCCAATTGCAAATGAAAAGAAGAACAAAATTGATGAAAGATAAGATAAAAGTCTAATAAAATGTACCCGGACGGATCTGAAAAAATCCGTTTTCAATGGACCCAAAACTCCATAGCTTCGCCCGAGCAAACTCTATCTGTGGTGTTGCTTGCCGTCGCCACTGCTTCGCCGGAGCTACTGCTTTTGCGGCTTCGCTGGAGCTGCTGTTTCAGCGTCCTGCACGGGATCGCTAGCCGGAGCTACGAGTGTTTATCGCTGGTCCTTGCGCCGGTGGCCCTAGCCTGGTTGCTGCTGCTGTTGGCTGTTGTTTCTCGCCGAAGAGGAGCATGCGAGGGGAGAGAAAGAGGAGAAGCGGAGGGAGAGAAGAGAGAAAGAGGCGACGAGGAGGGGAGAGGAGACACTGCCTGGTCCTTGCCGGCTGCTGCTTCTCGTCGGAACGAGAAAAATTGGAGAGGAGAGGGCTGTAGCGGATTCAAAGAGGAAGAGAAAGAGAGATGAGAATTTTTTAGGGTTGAGTTCTTTTGATAGATTAAAAATAGGAAATAAGAGTAGATGAATCAGGACCTTCGATTTAATCGAAACTAGGGGCTAAGATTTAATCTTGATGTTGGATGGATTAGAATGGATGGATGAGATTAAAATGAGAATTGAAAAATCTCAAAATTGGAATGAATTGGCTAAAATTGAAATAGAAGGGTGGCTATAATTGAAACTAGGTTAGGCTAGAATTGAAATGAGAAAGGGCTATAATTAATCAACGTATTTCTTAATCAACGGTGTTTTATTTTACACAAAACCGTCCTCCGGAAGACTATTTAAATAAATTTCATTCAAAATATTTCTCAATTTTTGTTTTTGATATTTAATTGAGAAAAAATAAAAGATTGTTATTTATTTATTTAATACCGACATCAAGAGGTCAGTTTTTATTGTAATTCATTTTTCCAGGGAAAATTACGACCTCATGAGGTCGGTAATTGGTTTTTCCGCTTTATTTTGCATAAAACCCGACTACAAGTAGTCAGTTTTCTAAAGTTTTATTTTATTTTATTCTTTTTAACAATATCGACCTCTGTGGGTTGGAAATTACCGACCTCCATTTGAGGTCGGTAAATTTTAGGTCGGTATTCACTGTTTTTTTAGTAGTGGGAGAAGAAAAAAGGAGGAGATAAGAGGAGAGGCGGATCCGCCACTTTGGTAGATGAAGAATAAAAGATTTAGGGCTTTTTGTGTATTAAAAAAGGAAGGTAGAGGGTTTCGATCTCAGCCATTGATCACATTTGAATGAGCTCTTATGATTGGATCTTAGATTTAACTTAAAGGATGGATGACTGGGATTAAATCAGAATTTGGAGTTGATAATAGGAATAAGAATAGGGTATAATTGAAATCAACAATGGCTATAATTGAAATGAGAATTTGAATTGGAATGGCTAGAATTGAAATGAATTAGAATAGAATAGGCTAAAAATTATATATCTGGAGGAAACTTAAGGAAGTGCTATTCAATAAATTAAATACTACACACATTAAAATATTTTCATATAATTAAACACACTTAAATGTTAAAAACACTGAGTAAGATAATTATTTCGAGTTTAATTATCGGTAAATATAATAAAATAATTTGATAATAATTGCAATAATTTTTTATAAATTATGCGTATTAAAATATGTAACTTTTAGGCAATATCGATTAAAACTTTAAATCTGAAATATGTTTCAAAAATACGTATTTAATCGAATAACACTTCTAAAAGGGTTATAGGTCGGTCAACATTTAAAAGTTATGAATTTTGAAAATGTTAGACCAGAATTGGACAACAACAACAACAACAATTTTGTAAATTACGAATGTTAAAGTATATAATTAAAGTATAATCAAATATGAATTCGGAAAGGGTTATAGGTCGATCATGGCAACAATCACAATAATTAAAAATTAAAAGACATATAAATGATTAAATTGATTATAATATTTTTATCAGTGTCACATAAATTGAACAAGGGGAATAACATAAATTTTCTATTTAATTTTTAAAATTATTTTAGATTATAAATTATTGTGATTTATAATAGTTTTTACATAATTTTGAAATATATAAATTATTAGAAATTCATTTTAATACTTTCATAGTCAAATGAAAAAATGACCTTCAATTTAATTGAAATTCCACAAAGCACACATGCCGACCATGACATGTGTGCTCATAGAGTCTTATATACTACTAGTGGCAAAACACCATGCTTTGCATGTACCTAATATTTGTTCATGAAGTTATACTTTAATTTTAAGTAGTTTAATTATATAATTCTAGATTTAAAAAAAATATAAATAAGTTATATATAAATATTATAACACTGTAAATTTTAAGTGGTGTTGATTAAATTAATTTATACTTTTAATCTAAAATAAGTTATTCATATTTGTGTGGTAGTAAATCTCTTCTAAGATAAGATGTATAGATGTAATTGTATGGAGTAAATGACCCATTAAGGGTAAAACAAATACATACAAATATTATTAATATTGTAAATTTTAAATAGTGTTAATTAAAAAAATTGGTGTGAGCCCAAGAACTCTAAAATAACTCCTAATTTAATTTAGTGAGAGTTATTAGAAAATACTCTCCCCATTCCTTTTAGTATTACTGACAAAAACTAAAGTCACAATTAATTATAAAAATTTGTGGCTAAAGCTTACAATATTTAATGACGAACTCTAATTTGTCTCTCTTTCAATAAAAAAAAATTGTGACAAAGCCTTTTTGTGTCCAAAATTGTAATTAATTTAAGACAAATAATAGTTTGTCACAAATTGGATACATTATTAGTGACAAAATAATTTGTCACTGATAAGTTAAAATTTGTCGCTAATGGTACTTAATAAATGGCGCCAAATTATATTTGGTGGGAAACTCAACTGGACGAAATTTTGCTACAAAATTTTATGTTTTGTCATTGAAAGTGTGTGGTTCATAGATTTTAATACGAAATATAATTTTTGTCACAAAAAGTGAATAATTAGTGACGAATTATGTGTCGTACCTAAGAATTTCGTAGCTAAATATCATGTTTGTTGTAGTGGCTTTGTGACCATCAGGTTCTTCCCCCAGTTGTGCCGATATTTTACGGTAATCTTCATTAACATTCTTTGTGTTTATGAAAATTAATTTATAGAGATATGACTTTTATAAAAAAAGAAAGATATTTTTTGGATATTTTTGATTTGTTGTCACGGTTCTGTAAATCTTTCCTTTTCTCGATCTACTTTGACATGCTTATCCTTTGGCCAAGGATCTATCAAAAATAATTTATAGAGAAAAAGTAAGATCTTTTTTGGCTTTCCTTTTTTTGTTAGTCATCATGGTTATGTAAATCTTTCCTTTTTGGATCTTCTTTGATATGGGTTTCCTTGAGTTAAGGGTCTATCGTAAATAGTTCTTTACCTATTATCCACACCGCACTTGTGGGATTACACAGGGTATGCTCTTTGTTTTCTTTTTGGTTCTGTAAATATTCCTTTTTCGATCTGATTTGATATGTTCTTTCTTGAGCCGAGGGTCTATCGAGAATAGTCCCTCTACCTCTAAAGGTAAGGGTCATGAGGTTTACGTAAACTCTACCCTCCCCAAACCTCACTTGTGGGATTACACAAATATTCTCTTTCTTTATTTTCTTTGGTAGGCTTTTCTTTGATCTGAGGGTCTATTGAAAAACAACCTCTCTACCTCCCAAAGTAAGGGTGAGGTCTATGTAGACTCTACCCTTCCCCAACCTAACTTGTGGGATTACACAAATCTTCTCTTTTTTTATCTTCTTTGATATGCTTTTCTTTGAGCCGAAGGTCTATTGAAAAACAACCTCTCTACCTCCCAAGGTAGGGGTAAGGTCTACGTACACTATACCATACCCAGACCTTACTTATGGGATTAATTGGATATGTGGTTGTTGGTTCTATAAATTATCCATTTAAATGAACAATAATTTGTAGACAATCAGAAAATGATTAATTTAGATATTGGTTTTGAGGTAGATTCTGAAGAGATGAATATAATGAGATTCATCTTGTTTCTATTTTACTTAGGAGAGAAAAATTGTGTCAACATTTTTCCAGAGACTCTTTTTAAAAATGTATAGAGATTTGAGTGTTTCTCAAAAAAGGAAAAATAAGAATTTGTATAGCTTTCCTTTTTATTTGTTGTCTTGAATATAATTTGTCATTGCACATTCACTAGTTTTAAATTGTTAGATTGCGTGACAAGGGAATATGGGTTTTTCCTTTTCGATTTTCTATTTCAAGTTGTATAAATGTAACAAGAAGATACCGGAAAGGCTTATTGGAAGTATCATAATGATTGACTTACTCTTGGATTCTGGGGTAGATTATGAAGGAATGTGAAATGACACTTTCCTATTTGATATTGCTTACATTCGTCTTGTTAAATTTCTACCTTTTTCATGGCAGAAAGTTGTTCAGGTATTACTCTAGCATAATGTTCTTATCGTGAAACTCTTAACAAATGAGGATCAATTTCTTTTGATAACATATGTTGGATTTACATGATTTCTTTCCCGATATGTGATACAGGGCCATAGATCTTTTATTATTGCGTCACTAACAAGAACATAAATATATATTTCAGTGATATAATTTTTTCTTATCTTCAGACAAATAGATTTTTTTGTTTGTAGTCTTCTTTCTTATTATAAAACTTTCCATCCATTAGAAAAGGTAAAGAACATAGATGCTTTCATAATATGCTTCGTATTACTAGGAACCTATGTGGGTATAGTATACCAGTTGTATCTTCATCTTTGTTCATTTTACCAGTCAATTATTACTTCTCTTAGAATCCATAGTTGATTTAAAATAATACATGTCTTGCTGCTATTGTTTTTGTTTACTAAATGTCAGGGGTTACAAAAAAATCTTATTTTAGATGATTTTTGTCACGCCCCAAACTTGGGGGGGCAACTAGCTCCTAATG
This sequence comes from Solanum acaule, assembly GCA_036250505.1. Taxonomy (NCBI): domain Eukaryota; kingdom Viridiplantae; phylum Streptophyta; class Magnoliopsida; order Solanales; family Solanaceae; genus Solanum; species Solanum acaule. The sequence goes on from JAJOOR010007878.1 coordinate 15,243, forward strand.
CCAAAACTCAGGTCCGAGCCGACCCTGCTGAACCATTTGCTACTAGTGCATGGGAGCCACACACAATCAAGAAAACAAACAAGTATATCTTGGCTTAAAACTAAGCCCTCGGCCGACAAGGCCCCTGTCAACTGATCTATAAAAGAAATAGCTACTCCCAGGAGATCAGATAAATAAATAGCCAACTAGCACAGAAGTCCTGATTGGACTATCGAGGCCACCATGATATCTATACCAAAATTAAAAGCAGGTATATATCAATACAATACATTAAACAGCTCACAAGCTTCAGCAAACCAAAAACATAGGCCAGTATGGCCATAACGTAGCTATATACCCTACACACTAGTCTGCAAGCCTCTAAGAGTAGTAAAGATTGGCGGGACAGGGCCCCAGCCTACCCATAAAGATATATACAATAAAAGGTAACAAAACTCCTAACTCTGGCAGCTCCGGAGGAAAGGGGCTAGCCAACCAGATAAAAGTCAATCTTGCTGCTGAGGAGGTCTACTCAATCGTCTGTCAGGACTTGCATGCATGAATGCAGCGACCCCAAGGCAATGGGGCGTCAGTACAAAATAATGTACAGAGTATGAAAGACAATAGACTATGAGGAGGTATCCTAATATACTAAAATAATTTGATAAATAAATCAAGGATAAGATAAGTGTACTGACCTGCTCCTAAATCTAAACTTATCAAAACTAATAAAACAACAACATAACCAAGCCCCCATAAGCTCGGTAGGTACAAACAACACACAAGACCACCTACTCAGGCCCCCATAAGCCCAGAAGGTGCCAATCAGCCTATATACCCCTATCGGTACTCCCCTAGCCCCGTAGGCAGTCACATAGCCTACTTAGGCATTAATATATCCCCATAGGCAGCACATAGCTCTCTTAGGCATCAACATAGGTTATAGATAACTCATAGCCCTCTTAGGCAACAACATGGTCTTGTAGGAAGCACATAGCCTTCTTAGGCGTCAATATAGCCCTGTAGGCAACTCATAGCCCTTCTAGGCATCAATATAGCCCCATAGGCAACTCATAGCCCTTTTAGGAATCCATATATCCCTGTAGGCAGAACATAGCCCTTCTAGGCATAGATCACATTCCTGCAGCTAACCACAATAGCCTCAAGGGCAACAATAACAATCCAATCACTAAAAGCGAACAATTTAGTTATAAGCAACCATACAAATAGCCTCTAAGTCATGTCCAACATAGGGACGCTACTAACTGAATAAGAATCCCGACAAGGGAGGATTATATCAACTCGAGCAGCCAATAATCAACAATAATGGCTAAAAGTGTAACAAGGATAACAACCCAATTACATTTCTCCTAAGCTTTAAGGAAACATGCCATAAGTAGGGAATAACCTTAACATACCTTTCCAATGAACACTCAAAAGACCGTAGTTCCTTCACGAAAGTTGTTCCTTATGTCCTAAGCTTCACAAAAACTATATATGCATAGCTGGTACGCACCTATAAACAATTCATAATTAATCTTAAATCGGCAGATTTGCCATATTGACCTAACTTGTCGAAACGTCCGTAAAAATTCATAAAAACAACCATAAAAGGGTCCCGAGATGATTACCTTAGTTAACCAAGTGTAAACCTTGAAGAAACACCAATAACTACAAATTTATATCTTCAAAAACCAGCTCCAAATGCAGCTAATAGAAGGGAAAAATGATTGCCACATGTAGGGATTACATTTCTAGGCACGGGGGAAATGTTTAATGGTAGAAATCGTCAAAAACTAACCTTCATCATGCTATAACTCCAAAAGAACCCTCTCTTAAGCTTTCTCTCTGATTTGGAACTGAAATGAAGTGTTTTCATTGCTTAAAACGTTAAATAAGCCGACATACCATATTTTTGACCCGACCCGGAATCTGCCCCAGCAGTCCCTAGTAAAACCCTCATAACTTTTTACTCTGATGTCGGTTTGATACGGGGTTTTGTGCATTGCAAACTAGACTCGTAGGCCTTCGATTTAATGGGTAATAGGCCTTCTAACTCTTTATATATTGGGAGAAAACACCCAAGACATCTGACCCAAATTTTAGAGAAATCTTTAAAAAAGAACTTACGTAACTTTCGCCAACTTTTATTTTGCCACTTACTTAACTTCAAAACTTGAGATACAACCCTTGAACACTTAAAATATGACATACCACATCATTTTTAATTTATTACTCACCCTTCTTGTCTTTCCACGAAGATACGAGTTAATTTAGACGTTTTGAAAAGTCGGGGTGTTACAATGTTTATGGTTGCTTTTGTCATTTATTGACACTCATCCATTTTCTGAATCCTCTTCTAGTACTTTCCTTTTTCATGCTTGATCTTTCCTTGTAGATCTAAAAGAAAATGAGCACTGTTAGGACATGCAATAGCTCCTTATGGACTAAGGAGGAGGATAAAATCTTTGAGAATATCCTAGCGATACACTTTAACGATAACAATCTACTCACGAAGATGGAAGAATCACTTCCTGGAAAATCAGTTGATGAGATCAATGATCACTATAATATACTCTTGGAAGATATTGATGCCATCGATTCTGGAGGCTCTCCATTACCTAATTATCCATAAATGCAAAGCAATGCCAACAAAAATACGAAAGTAGATGTTAGATGGCGAAGAGGGACTCCTTGAACAGAAGAGGAACACAGGTTGGTTTCCTGTGTACAGTTTTTGAGGGTTTATTTGCTCGTGTTTTTTGGAAGTTTGGTCATTTTTATGTTTTAATGATTTTTGGGGTGTTATCTATGATTTTACACAGTGCATGCAGAAGGCTTTGAGAGAGTAAAAGTTTTAAGCAAATGTTATTCTTCCAGCCTGTTTTCTGGATAATAAGTTATTTCTCTATCTTTCCTGCTATAGGTCATTTCTCAGGGGCTTAGATATATATGGAAAGTGACTGGAGAAGTATATCTAGGCATTGTGTTATAAAAAGAACCGCAATGTAGGTGGGTACCCATGCCCAGAACTATTTCAAGCGTGTCGAAGCCAACTAGAAGGGAATAGAAGAGCAAGAGAAAAACCAAGCGTTCTTGATATAACTACTGTGGATGCAGAATTCGGTGGAACTTCCCAAGTTCCAAACACTGTGGACATGATTGGACCTGCTTGCGAGGGATCACAAGCAGTGACAAATACCAACAATGAGAGCATGTGTCCTCGAGAAAGCACCAATGCTGAGCAAGTGATAGCAGTTGTCGGAGGAAAGATCTCAGGCCAAAATGCATTTGCGAATGTTCAATCTAGCAGTGGAACTTTCGGTCATCCTATCAGTAGAATTGGGGAGTGAACTTGAAGCATTACTCAGTCACCTCATAGACGAAGACAATGATGTCAGTTCAATTTTTGATGTTGGGATAACACCAACTTCTTCTGCTAGGATAGCACCAACTACTAAAACTGGAATGTCCGGTTGTGCAGTTGCAGGGGAGGCTCCAGCTCAGTTACCTCTCTTTGCCCCCTCATCATACTTTGGTGATGGAATATGGCGCAGTATAGACACTCACCGTTGATGATGAAGGCACTTTTAATCTGCATGATCTGTTCACATATCAGTTGTTCTGATTTGCTGCACTTGTTTTTTTTCTTAAGACTTGTTCAATTTTGTTAGACAATATTGCTCTTCTTTATCTATTATTAATCTTGTTTAGACATTATTTCTAGAGAAATAGATTTTGGTTGAAATATTTCAAAAATAAAAATAGTAGCAATTGTTTTCAAAGTTCTTGCCTTTGTTTTTGCAATTGTTTGAGGGATAATCATTTTTTCTATGCATTAAGAACTTTCTGTTACGTGATATGTACGAAGGACTAAAACAGTCCAACCCCTATATATTGGAGGTCGATTTGATCATTTTAAAGTCTATTGACTGTTGAGAAGCCGATTATGAACCTAAATGTTTACACAAGAAACTTCTAATTACAAGTGTCTTTTTATTTGTCAATCTGGGGGAATATGAGTGGCATAAGTTATTTCATATAAACATTCTAGGGAAATTGGTGGACTACCGATTTATTGACCCGTGAAGTAAAGAATGATAGTTCGACGAGCTCTTCATTTCCCATGACGAACCTGTATACTCTTGTCTTTTTGCGTATAAAGGACACTCTTTTTACCCTTTACAAGAGGTAAGTAAAATCCTTTTTTCAACATGAATGGTTTATCCTTAGTGGGTCTTATCCAGTGTGAACCGGAATCAACGACATTGAGCTTTGTATGCTGAGTGGTGAAACCCAAAAAATACAAATTCACTAGCCATGATTCTTATCATCAACATAGTACAACTTTGTCATCCCCTGTCCCCTCCCCTCCGCGATAGGAAGTACGATCCATAAAACATGCAATAATTTTACTAGTTGAGACATGTATGACAACTCCATTGCAAATTAGCATCCATAAAAGTTGAGGAAAATAGTTTTCAAACCCACGGGTCATTCCACAATAAACATGTATGGGGAATGCACGACTAGATCTACAATCTCCAACTACAATCTTTAACAATGTTGTCTGAGTACACCTAATACATTGACACATTGGAGGAACTTCCTTTCCCAAATTTAAGATTCTCAAAATCCAATTTCGTTGACGTCACATACTTTTGGAAAGGATGAAATTTCCTGTCATAAATGACATACTTATTAACATCCATAGGACTTTGTTCCCTTAGATAATCTAGTTTCCCACGAACAGGAATCTAAATAGAAAAAAAAAACTATGGTCAAGATAGTCTTGGCTAAAAATTTCATCTACCTTCTTGGTGAGGTATTACTAGTGTAATTTTAAGATTATTTTGAAATATTTAATTTACATTCAGACTCTGAAATAATATATCATCAATGGGTAGGCAGATTTATGTGGTTCATGCAGTCAAAGTTAGATGCATCAGGTATTGTGTCGTGCTTTCCTTTTTGGGGCGTGACCATGGGTTAACCTACATTGTTTGCACACGAAGAAAATTCTCTTCTTTTCGAATGTGCACATTCTTGAATGCAATTAGTAGTTCACATTAGTATTTCACATGAAACGAACAATACCTCCGTTTGGTTCAACTTTTTCTTTTTATAAAAGAAAATGATAAGAATCACCTAATGTTAAAATAGAATCAAATTTTAAGATAATAAAAGCAATACACACTTTGGGTATAAAAAAGAAGAGTGCATTTGTTTTTCTGAGACACCACACAATCTGGAATGTTAAGAAACTTCTTGAAAGGAATCTGATGTCACTGTAGATATTCTTGGGCCACCATAAAACTGCTTTATACTTGTGAGTGGGAATATTGAAAATGAAAAATGGAGAACGGAAACGCCCTCGAAAAAGGAGGGGCACAACTGAAGTAACTGTTAAGCGAAGATATAATAATTGTATAATAATCAGAATATATATGTTTTTCTTAGAATAGGGCTGATTTACAAAATATTCATTTATATATATACTCCTTCCTAGAATAGGACTCTAACCCCACAATTGTATAGCTATAAATATTTGTTTTCTATTGTATATTGAATCAATATAGAATACTATTTTAGAATATCTTATGTCTTTCTAGTTATGAGGAGACTTTTCAACCTGTTGCTAAGATGACAACGGTATAGACATTATTGGTTGTAGCTTCAATGAGAGGTTGGACCTTACATCATATGGATCTGAAAAATACATTTCTTCACGAAAACCTGGAAGAAGTTGTGTTTATGAAACCACCACCTGGTTATGTTCTGCCAAGACCAAATGCAGTTTGTCGTCTTTGAAAATCTCTTTATGGCTTAAAATAGGATCCCCGAGCTTGGTTTGACAAATTTCTATCAACGATTCAACCAACGGGCTTCTCCTAGGGTTCTTCAAATCATTCCTTGTTTCTTCGTACTTCTCTAGTAGGTATCAGAATACTTCTAATCTATGTTGATGCTATCATTATCACATGAAATGATCAAAAGAATATTACTAAGTCAAAAGAATTATTGCATACCTCAGTTAAGAATAAGGACTTGGGATTTTATACTTACTTACTGAGATCATGTTTGCACAACAAAAGTATGCTAGTGATCTCGTTACAAGGGCCGGTCTTACTGATGACAAGGTTATGTACACCCCGATGGAGATTAATACAAAGTACAAGGAGATTGATGGAGAACCATACAATGATCCAACATTGTATCAGTAGTTGGTGGGATCATTAGTTTATCTCACTATGACAAGGCCAAACATCTCATATGCAGTACATGTTCTGAGTTAGTTTGTGGCAAATCCTTACTGCATACATCACACTGCATTACTTCGTGTTATTCGGTATGTTCATGGTACTATCACTATGAGTCAAGGTGTTATTTTCCATTTTAATTCTTCTATACACCTTAAAGGATATATTGATGTAGATTATGCTGGTTGTCCCTATTCACGTCGCTATGTTACTGATTGGTGCATGTTTCTTGGTACATCCTTGATATTTTGGAAATGTTACAACCAATCCCATACATCTAAATCATCTACGGAGGCATAGTATCATGCTATGTCGATAGAAAGTTCAAAAATTATTTTGCTACGACACTATTATCTAATCTCGGTGTCACTATTACATTTTCCACATTATTACATATTGATAACACTAGTGCCATTAAAATAGCAACAAACCCGGTGCAACACAAAAACACAAAGCATATAGAGGTGGACTGCCATTACATTTGAGAATTGGTTATCGATCGTAACATCATTCAAATCCTTGTTGACTCAAGCGCCTATACTTACTCTACCAATTGAAGGGAAATAGTATGTAGTATACAGTGATGCTTCTCACAATGGTCTAGGATGTGTTTTGATTCAAGAAGGGAAGGTTATTTCTTATGCCTCTCAGAAATTAAAACCGTATGAATTGAATTATCCTACTCAAGATCTTGAACTTGCTGCTATAGTGTTTGCTTTGAAAATATGGCGGCATTATTTGTATGGAGAGAAATGTCATATATTCACTGATCACAAGAGCTTAAAGTACTTGGGTACTCATAAGGAGCTAAACCTAAGACAACGTAGATGGCTTGAACTCATCAAGGATTATGGCTGGATGATTGATTATCATCCAGGTTAAGCTAATGTGGTTGCAGATGCCTTAAGTCAAAAATCCTTCGCAAGCATTTCTTTGAGTCCTTTGCCCTTGCTCCTTGAGTTAAGAGCCATGAATGTTTGTTTTACACTTGATTCAAATGGTTCAGTTATTGCTAAGTTGCAAGTAAAGCCAATATTACTTGAATAGGTGAAAGAAGCACAAAAGTTAGATGAGAAACTTGTAAAATTGACCAGAGAAGTGAAAAATGGGGAAAAACTTGATTTTACATTAACGGAGGATGGTGGCTTATTTTATCAAAATAGATTATGCGTCTCTAATGATGACAAATTGAGGAGAGAAATATTGAATGAAGCATATACTTCACATATGCAATGCATCCTGGGGTACAAAGATGTACCACACCATAAAAGAAAATTTTTGGTGGAATGGTATGAAGAGAGACATTGCGGAGTTCATTTCAAAATGTTTGGTTTGTCAAAAAGTAAAGGCAGAAAATTAGGTTCCAGTCGATTTACTACAACCCTTGTTGATGGCGCAATGGAAATGGGAGAGAATAACTATGGACTTTGTTTCTGGACTTCCTTGCACTCAAAGAAATCATGATACAATATGGGTGATAGTGGAGAGGCTAACCAAGAGTGCTCACTTCTTAGCAATCTGAATGGATTACTCACTTGAGCATTTAGCCGAATTGTACATTAATGAGATTGTAAGACTACATGGGATCCTTATGTCTATTGTATCTGGCCGAGACCCAAGGTTCACATCTAGATTTTGGGGTATCTTGCAGGAAACTTCGGGTACTAAGTTGAAATTTAGCACTTCATTCCATCCTCAGACACACGGTCAGTCGAAAAGAGTGATACAAATTTTGGAGGATATGCTTCAAGCTTGCATTATGGAGTTTGAGGGTAGTTGGGACAAACACTTGGCTTTTATAGAATTTACTTACAATAACAGTTACCAATCGAGTATTAGAATGCCTCCCTATGAAGCCTTATACGGAAGAAAATGTCGGACCCCTCTTTGTTGGAGTGAAGTTGGTGAAAGAAAGTGTGTTGGTCCTGAAATTGTGCAACAAAAAAAGGACAAGGTAAAAATTATCAAGGATCGTCTAAAGATTTATTCGCATAGACAAAAGTTGTATGCTGATTTTAAAAGGCGTGATATTGAATACCAACTTGGAGATAAAGTATTCTTAAAGGTGTCTCCAAGAAAAAAGATTATGAGATTTGGCAAAAAAGGAAAACTTAGTCCCCGATTTATTGGACCTTATGAGATACTTGAAAGGGTTGGACCAGTTGCATATAAATTAGCTTTTCCACCTGAGTTAGACAAGATCCACAATGTCTTTCATGTTTCTATGCTCAGAAGATATCATTCTGATCCATCTCATGTTCTCCTAGTTGAATGTATTGAGATTAATCCTGACTTGACGTATAATGAAGAACCTATCCTAATTCAAGCTCGAGAAGTAAAGAAACTTAGAAACAAGAGAATCCCCTTAGTAAAGGTACTTTGGAGGAACCATTCGGGAAAAGAACCTACCTGGGAGAGATAAGAAGACATGAGGACCTAGTATCCGCACTTGTTTCGGGACTAGTGAAAGGTAAATTTTGAGACGAAATTTCTTTAAGGGGGAGAGAGTTGTAACACCCCCTAATTACTAAAACAAAGATTTTCATGCCGATACGCCATTCCCTAATTACTTTAGTATGTTTTATTCTCTTTTTAGGAACTTGAAATTTTTTCAATATTTGCAAACTTGCTTATCATAAATTGTGATCGTAATTTAAGGGATTATGTTGGGGTATTTATGCAATATTATAATTATAATTATCTATAACTTGAAAGGGAGGTGAGAGATATAAATATAGTTATATATGTTGAGTTTTAAAGGTGTGAACAAGAAATCAAGGGTTGTGACTCTCCTGAAGGGTTGTGACTATGCCGAAGTGTTGTGACCTTTATGAAAGGTTGTGTCCTTTCTAAAGGGTTGTGACCGTTTGAAAGGTTGTGCCTTTTCCAAAGTGTTTTGACCTTTCTGAAAGGTTGTCTTCTTCCCAAAAAGTTGTGACCTTTACCCTTTGTTGGCTATAAATAGAAAGGTTTTCTCTCATTTCTCTGCATTGAATTCTTCCTTTCTTTTGCATACATTTATTACAAAACAAAATCGATCGATTGTGTTTGTGTGTGTGATTAGTTGCTATTAGTTCAAGTTCGTTGAAATTATCGAAGTTTGAGGTAGCACTACTTCTTTAATGGTTTATCCGTTTTTTCTTGGGAAGAATTAATCTACAACCTCGGGTACTTGAGGGGATTAAATTTCTTAAGGACACACAGTCGATTCTGTGGACTCTGATAGTTCTTTGTTTTTCCTTTTCATCTTTTATTATTTCTGATTTGCTAATCTGAATACAGGGGACAACAAGCTTACGAAATTTAAATTGTTGGTATTTTCTATGGTAAGGAAATTACTTCTATTTTTTGTGTTCTTTTTATTGGAAAAAAAAGATGAAAAAGAGAATTATTTTATCATATGATAAAAGAGATTTGGGATGAATTAGTACTACTTTAATATGTTCGAGTATGATTTCTGTAGTATGTTTTCCTTGGATGGGTAAGATTATTTTTATTTTCTTCCCAAGTGGATTGAAGCATTGCACTCCTTCAATTTTCTTTTAAATGAGAAAGTTATTTTGTGTATAAAGGTTAAGATATGCACTTTACTTATTTTTCCTATATTCTTGGTTTTATATAACTATGAGAAGAAGTAAGTGAACAAATGTTGTCTCCTAACAATATTTGAACATGAGTTTAGTTTCTTGTTGAAAATCAATGTCTTCCATGGAAAATTGGAATATGATGGAAACTGGGAAAGAAAAGAAAAAAAAAACAAGAAAAGTGACTTGCATGACATCATTGCTGACAGATAGAATATGATTCAATGGGAATAAAAATCAGGTTTCATCATTATTTCCCTTAGGATAGATGGTCATTTCATAAATGTTAGGATAGATGGTCATTATGTGATGATCTCAGAATATATCTTTGTTATTATTAATATGTATTCTATTTAGAGGAGGAAAAAAACTTTTGTAGTTTTCTACTCCATGTGAAATTTGATTGTGTCTGACTTTTGGAGACTAAGATCTTCTGATTTTTTACTCCATTGGTTTGAAGAATATAAGAACTTCACGAACAAATCAGATTGTGCATTGGTTTGAAGAATATAGAAAATCCACCAATTTGTTAAATACTCTATTTGAATAAATATTCTGACTTGAAGAGTACAAAATCTTCGTTAGGAATATTAAGGCTAAATGATTTGGAAAAGAAAATATCTTCATCATTAGCTAGAAACAATATTGTATACAGATTGAATCTTTATTGTTAGTATTCTAAATACTAAATAGTCTGTCTAATTGTGACAGAAAGGGTAAAAACACTAGTAACATAAAATTAGTGATTGTTGTGCCTGCAATGGGTGTTTCTAGGAATTAAATCTCCAAAAGAAGGCTTAATGTTGCCATTGTGTATTTTGATGGTATACAATTTGAAAGCATGGGAAAACAATATATGGAAAATAATTTCAAATACTTGAAAAATATTTTTGAGAACATATTTAAAATGTGGGGGGTTCTATACTTGTGATAAAGACTAAATTCGACTTCCTATCTAATTAAAATTTGAAAGTACAAGATATGAAGTTTAATGACATTCTTGTATTATGTTAGACCCACAAAATTCTTGGAGTATATTTGATATTGTGGTAGTTGAGTCTCTCTTTACTAGTATATGATATGACTAGTATTAAACCACAAAATTATATTGCTCGGTCAAAAGAAATTGTATTCTTTGATGAAAAAGTGTCACTTCAAATATTGTGATTTTTCATGAAAAGATATGTCTATTAAAATAAATTTATTTGTATAGACATGATTATTGGTGAAAAGTGATATGTTATGTTTGTGTTGTAAAACAAACATTTGGGTCGTATTGCCCTTATTGGACCGATGAGACTATGGTCATGAGTAATTCTATACCAAATTGAATTTTATGGAAAGGTCCTTCTGTAAAGGACAACTGACAAGGTGCTGAATCTGAAACAAAGTCTGTATTTGACAAAGTTTATCTCACAGAAGGTCTTTTCAAACTCAGTATTTTTTTTTGTTATTACTTACTTAAATCAATCTGTTTATCACATGAACGCTTGGGACATGTCAATTATAAAACCTTGCAAAAACTGATCAGCTTAGAAGTTTTGCCTAGCTTCTAGTGCAATAAACTAAAATGTCAAGTATGTGTTGAATCTAAGTATGTTAAGCATACTTATAAATTTGCTAAAAAGAATTTTAATCCCTATAATTGATTTACATTGACATTTGTGATATGAAGTCAACACCATCTCGTGGTGGAAAAAAAGTTTTTCATAAATTTTATTGACAATTGCACTTGATACTGTTATGTCTATTTGATGCATGGTAAGGATGAAGTGATAGAAACATCTAGGCAATATAAAACTGAAGATGAAAATCATTGTCATGATTAGAAGTGGTAGATGTGGAGAATATGAATCTTCTTTTGCAGAAATATATTTGGAAAATGGAATCATCCATCAAATTACTGCAGATACTCACCTCAATCTAATGAAATTATTCAGAGGAAAAACCAAACTTTGAAGGAAATGTTGAATGTCCTACTTATAAGTTCAGGTTTACCACAAAATTTGTGAGGGGATGCTATCATTGTAGCAAAAGAGAACAACAAAAAGTTTATCTGTTCAGAAAGAGAGAAACAAAAAATTTTGTTTGTTAATAAAGGGAGCAACAAATAAAAAAACTTTTGTTTGTAAAGAAAGGGAGAAACAAAAAGTTTTGTTTGTTCAGGCTTTTATTTATCCTGATAGAGAATTGCTTGTCGTCCCTTAAAGTATATACAAGCAATAACTCTTGAAAGAAAGTGATCTAACAATTTTCAAGACAGTCTATTCCATATGAGAAATGTAAATGAGGGAACTATTCCCAAAAGGGTCAAAATAAGACCTAAGACTGTGGATTGTATGTTCATTGGATATGCTACAAATAGCAAACATGTTGATTTATGGATCATAAGTTCGAACCGTCGGACAGTCAAGTAAAGGGTCTAAACGACCTTGGAATGAACCAAAGGAGAATGTACATAATAAAGAAAATTCCGAGGCGTACTAAATGTCAAAGGACATTTACGTCCTTTGGGTTTGATTTTGTAACATTTCTTCTTGAAAAATGAGTCTCATATATTTGAAGAAGCTATGTCTTCTATGGACTCATCACTTTTTGGAAAGAGGTTGTCTATAGCAAGATAGATTCAATCTTGAACAACCATACTTGATAGTTGGTTGATCTTCCTCCAGGAAATAAACTTTTGGGTTCAAAGTGGATCTACAAAAGCTTAAGAAAGTTGATGGAACTATTGACAAATACAAAGCAAGACTTGTTGTCATAGGCTAAACAATAAGAAGACATTGATTATTTTAACACATAATAGCCACTAACTAGGATTACATCAATTTAGATGTTAATCATGCTAGTTGCGGTATATGGCCTACAAATTCATCAAATGGATGTGAAAATAACTTTCTTAAATGGAGAATTGGAGGAAGGAATTTACATGGAACAACCCGAGGGAGTTGTGGTTCCTAGTAAAGAAAAGAAAGTCTGTAAACTTGTTAAGTCACTTTATGGACTAAAAACAAGCGCCCAAATAATGACATGCGAAGTTTGACCAAACTATATTGGAATATGGATTCAAAATTAATGAATGTGATAAATGTTTTTACATTAAAGACACTCCAAATCACAAGGTCATTGTTTGTTTTTATGTTGATGACATGTTGATCATCAAAAGAGACCCTTATGACATAAATGCTACTAAGCATATGCTAGAAAGTAACTTTGATATGAAAGACATTGAACTTACTGATGTGATTGAAAAGGTACTTGACATGTTCAAGTATATAAATTTCGATATTGTCAAGACTCCAATAAATGTGAGCTTTGTACTTCAAAAGAATGAAGGGAAAAGTGACTTATAATTGGATTATGCTAGAGTATTGAGAAGTATGATAGATATCATGAAGTGTACCCGATCAAATATAGCATGTGCTATTAGTAAACTTAGTCAGTTCACAAGTAATCTCAATCAAACTCATTGGATGACAATGAAAAGAGTTTTGGAGTATTTGTACATACTTAAAAACTATTGTTTTTCATTATAGCTAATATTCAACAGTATTGGAAGAATATAGTGATGCAAAGTGAATCACCAGGTCAAATGAAGTAAAATTCACGAGTGGATATGTATTTACTCTTTGTGGAGGAGCAATTTCTTGGAAAACTTCCAAACAAAAATGTATTGCTCTCTCTACTATGAAATCTGAGTTTATAACTCTAGATAAGGCCGGTGAAGAAGTTGAATGACTCCAAAATTTCTTGAAAGATTTTTTGCCCAAACCTTTAGCTCCATTATGCATACACTGTGAGAGTTAATTTGCAATCGGTAGGGAATGGAGCATGATGTATAACAGAAAGTCTCGTCATATATGACGTAGACATAATATCATTAGAGAACTACTCTCTAGTGGAATTATCATAATTGACTATGCAAAGTCAAAGGATAATCTGTTGGATCCACTTACAAAATGCCTAACTAGAGAGGGAGTTGATAGATTATCAAAGGGAATAGGACTATGGCCGAGGACAAGTCATTGTGGCGGTAACACTATCTAGAAGACTAGAGATCCCAAGATCTACGTTCAAGGAGATCAAACAAAGTCAATGATGACGGTTCAACATTGTAAAAATATTTATTTTATGGTCCATTCTCATGATAAGACAATGTTCAGTAGCAAGGATAAAGGCATCAAGACTTTTTAATAGTTTCTAAGTTTGATACAGGGTATATCAAATAGTGTATCTACGAGATAACACATTTAGAAATCACCTATGTAAGTGTGAAGTGTAAGATACTTCAACGAGAATTCGGTAAGGCCAGTTCTCTACGCACTTATAAACCAAGACGTGTTCATGGCTGAAATGAACAAAACAATGAGAACCAAAAACAGTTCAAGGGTTGATTCTGTGACTTATGTTTTCTAGGTATACACCAAAGCTCGAGGGTTCAAATATATCAAATCTACTGATTGACCGAGTATATCCGATAAATGATCTCTATGGAAAGTTCAAAGGGAAACCTACTTATCCAGATGCAATCAATCCTTACTTATGAATCACACAGTTTTTCATGCATATGGTTTAACAATAATCATTCCCTATTCATGTGGGGGATTGTTGGGTTTTAAAGGTGTGAACAGGAAATGAAGGGTTGTGACTCTCCTGAAGGGTTGTGACTATGCCGAAGGGTTATGTCCTTTCTAAAGGGTTGTGACCGTTTGAAAGGTTGTGTCTTTTCCAAAGTGTTGTGACTTTTTCTGAAAGGTTGTCTTCTTTCCAAAGAGTTGTGACCTTTCCACTTTGTTGGCTATGAATAGAGATGCTTTCTCTCATTTTTCTGCACTGAATTCTTCCCTTCTTTTGCATACATTTATTACAAAACAAAATTGATTGATTGTGTCTGTGTGTGTGATTCGTTGTTGTCATTTTGAGTTCGTTGAAATTATCAAAGTTTGAGGTACCACTACTTCTTTAATGGTTTATCCGTTTTATCTTGGGAGAAATTAATCTGCAACCTCGAGTACTTGAGGGGATTAAATTTCTTATGGACACACAAAGGGTTCTGTGGAATCAAATAGTTCTTTGTTTTTTTCTTTTCATCTTTTATTATTTTTGGTTTGCTAATCTGAATACAGGAGACAACAATATATGTATGCATTTTGGGCAGCACACTTTTTGTTTGGGCAGCCCCTTTAGTGACAGCTGTGTAAGTGATAAACATCACTTTTGTGACTATATTTTCACACCTCCTCTAGTGAAATTCGTTTCCCCTGAAGTCTAAGAACCTTAGAACATTATCTAACTAGTTGTTCTTCAAAATCACAAGAGATAAACTTGGTCCTTTTGGCTTGAATTCGAGACACACCCTTCCCTTGGGTAAGTGATGAAATCTATTTCTGAGCTGGGTAGTGTTAAGTATTTTCATAATATCTCGTTCTCTAGACCTTAGTTTACAGTGAATAAATATGATTTGGAAAGCTAATTCATATACCTATAACTCCTATGTTTATGTAAAACTCTAATATATTTGTTATTGATTCGAAATATGAGATGCAACATATGACAAGGTTTGTCCAGATTTCAGAATTAGAAATCCTGTATGATCAACTGTTAGTGTTTTGATTTTATTATTTTGTACAAAATGTATTTTGCGGTGATTCTTTCTTATATTCAACCTTAAGAGATGTACCTACATCTTTCATGAAGGATATAAAGTCCAGTTTTGACGTTTTCCATTTCAAATCTAAGTTGTGACATGAGGTACTAGGCTGGCCAGAATTACTGTTTTGTGAGCATAGTCGTAGTTGTATAGTCTAAGCTTACTTGTGATGATAATCCTGTTTTACGTCAACATTATTGAACTTCTAGTAATTAAAAAATTTATTCAATTTTATTTTTAAGGTTGTATATACTCGTAAACAAGTTGAGGACCTTGATACGTTGGTTGGTCTAGGGTTTGAACTCTTGAAGTTGTGTTGGACTGTTTCTATGCTAAAGCACTGAGGTTTGTGCATAAACATGTACTTGTACTCTTTTTACCTACTGGTATATCTAAAAGTTTATCTGGGTACCTTGGTAACCTCTTGTCACTTTGCATTGTCGTGTTGGTATCCTTTAAGACATTAAAGACACTTGTGTAACTCGCCCACTTGTATGGATTGTTTGATCACCTGGCACGCTTGTTGGGACCTTGTCTTTCTTGTGGCTGTGACTTTGTCACTATTGGCATGCCTCTTGATTCGGATCAATTGCCATCTTGACTCTGGATTTTTAGTTCGTCTTAAGTATAGAAGTTGCCCATTTTAAATACGAACTAGAAAGCCATTTTTAATATGGTTCTTGGCTCTCTTGATTATTGGGCTTTGACTCTTCTTGATACAGGGCTTCGACCCTTATTGATACCTTCTTATGCTTGGTGTGACGACATGATATATATATTGGGCGAGACTTGTTATTGAATCTCTTGGAAAATGGTGCTATGAACGTTCTTAACATTTGGATCTTTAAATATTGAACTTGATACTCTTTATATATTGTTTACTTGATTTATTTATCATGTTTCAATTGCGCTGCTCATGACTTGAGAAAGGTAGCTTGGTGAATTTGAGGGCTCCGAACCTATAGTTTTTTTACACCACTAAGCTATATACTTAGCGATAGTTGTTTCTATCGTAGGGAATGATCGAGAGGAGGCATGAAGCTGACCATTGGAAATGGACATTTTGAGAGCCTTAAGGAAGATCACATTTGCATATAGGCATCTACATCTTATATAAACCTTCGGACTTGTACATGCTCTATCTGTTGTACATGTACATGAAATTTTGAAGGCTAATTTGATCATGTCACCATGGGTTGTAATCTAAGTATGGCTAAATGTTTTGTTCTTTTTGGGGTGTGTAAACCCAAGTCTTGAATATGCTAAATTTACTATTTGTTTTGAATGTTTGTGTGAAGCATGAATCGGCTAATTTTGGTACTCGGAAGTTGGTAATATTCTTTTTATATAATTTTTAAGTGTGAGGATAATATATGCATGAAAATCTCGTAAGTTATTTGCTTAGATTATTTTTGAAGGATTTTTCTGCCATAAGTTAAAATTCTGTACAATATCAATTTGACATCAAATAAATGTTTAAATGGGCAGGATGCACATCCTCAACTATTTTTTTCTTTATGAACCTAATCCTTCTACTAGATTAAAATCAATAAGTCCTTCGTTAATATCTTCTAAATGTCACAAGTATTAAATTAGATTTATTGTTTAACTGGTAGTATCCTTCTGAAAGGGTCGCTACACGTAGTACAAGGTTTAAACTGCCTATGTGAACCATTCCCAACAACTTTAGAATCAGTCCAATGTGGAAGAGCTCTATTGATATCTCCACCACCATCCTCATATGGTACCCGCTTGATTAGAGGTAATGATGATGATAAATTTGTGCATACAAATATTCAACTACCAACAACACCACCACCCTTATATCGCAGTAGCTCAATAAGAGGTAACATTGATGGCATTGATGTTAATAGAAACCAACAACTACTACCACCACTACCATTATATCGTTCTCTCTTACTTAGAGGAAATGATAATAACATAAGCGTGCAAGCAAACCAGTTACAACAAAATGCTTCAACTGACAAAAAAGACTTATGTACGAGGTTTAAATTCAATAGTTACTGACCAAGATGGAAACCACTTCTCTGTATTTGAAGGACAACATATAAGGGAAATAATTTTTTTATTTTGGATAGATTTGATCCATATCAATTGAAATTCAAACCTCAACTTATTTTTGATAATGAAACTAGTGAGGTGGTGTAAGATCCCGTACTTTTTCTCTATTCTTGCATAATATATGTGGCGGAGTATGGCATGGTTATATGAGGTGTATATAACTTTGTATCATACATTGGAGATTAAGATTGCAAATAGGTGGCAATATCAAGGAACTAAACTAAAGTTTTAGGCCAAAGGGACCCCTCAAACAAAGTTCATGATTAAAGAAATGGCTTGGGTAGAACTTCGCCCATTTGAAATGTTTAAGTTGTCCCATACCTTTTGGATAAGCCTATGAGTATACAACATGTTAAGAATAGTGTGTTATGAGGTATTATAATAGCACAAGGGTCGTATGTTAAGTTTTGAAGTCAAGAAAATTAGCGAAACTAAAGTCGGCAAACATTATCGAAGTTTCTCTAATAATATTTTCTTAACTTTGGGTCAAATGTCTTGGATGTTTTCTCCCAATATATTAGAATTTAGAAGGCCTATCACCCATTAAATCGAAAGCCTATGAGTCTAGTTTTTAACACACAAAACTCCTTATCAAACCTACATCGGAGTAAAAAGTTATGAGGGTTTTACTACGGACTGTTGGGGCAGAATCCCAGTCGGATTCGGGTAGAGTTAAAAATGTGGTATGTCGGCTTACTCAACGTTTTAAGCCATGAAAACATTTATTTTCACTTCCAAACCATAAAGAAAGCTTAGGAGAGGGTTCCTATGGAGTTCTTGCATGATGAAGGTTAGTTTTTGATGAGTTCTACCATTCAAGGTTACCCCCGTGCCTAGAAACGTGATCTCTACACGTGGCAATCGCTTTCCCCTTCTATTAGATTCATTAGGAGCTAGGTTTTGAAGATATAAATTTGTAGTTATTCGTGTTTCTTCAAGGTTTACACTTGGTTAACTAAGGTAATCATCTTGGGTCTCTTTTATGATTGTTTTTATGAAGTTTCTACAGACGTTTCATCAAATTGACGCCATTTGGCAAATCTGCCGATTTAAGATCAATTATGAACTGTTTATAGGTGCGTACCAGCTATGTATATATAGTGTTTACAAAGCTTTGAATGTAAGGAACAACTTTTGTGAGGAAGCTGTAACTCCCCAGAGAATTTTTCGAACTAAGACTCGAGCCGTCCTTCATGTGGAGTGAGATTTTACCGAGGAATAAAGATTTCTTGAGTGTTAAGTTAAGGTCCCTAGATGTAGCACATTGATTTCCAAGAAGAGTTGAATTGGAAATAGTCATTTTTGGAAAGAATTCAAAAATCTGGAAAATTTGGCCAAGTATGGAAAAAAGGTGAGTTTTTGGTCAACTTTGAGCAGTCGTAACTCCTAGCTCAGAATGATTTAGGTGAATTTCCAGTTATGTCTGGAAAGCCCTTGGAATGATATTTCCAACGCCGCCGAGTTTGCTCGATTCCGAGTTCGTATAAGTGAGTTATGCCCTTTGGAAGTTGGGCTGTTGGCACAGTCGCACAGGGCAGTTTAGTCCGAAAATTTTAAGGGTATTTTGGTCTTTTCCCTAGCCAATTCTTTTGGTTATATTAAGGTGTTAGGCTGATTTTTGATCAGTTTTTCTTTTTAAAAGAGTGAGAGTGAGGGTTTTGAGAGTGAAGAGAGAAAGAAGAGGAGAAAGAGAAGAAGAAGCTAAGGATCGTCGTGGATTTTTGTCGGGGGTGATCCGTAATCAGGTATGTGAGTTCATAGTGATGGGTTGATTCTTTCCCCCACACATGAAACTCATTTTATTATTGAGAAACGATTGGTTGTGTTGTTTGGAGTTGTTGGTTGTGTTGTTGATATTGTTAATTGTGTTGTTGAAGTCCTTTGTTGATTTGGGACATGATTTGGTTGTGTTTTTGAGTTGAATCTCTTGTATGTTGAGGGATTTTATGATCCTTAGTGTTGGTTGGTTCATACCCCCACACGCCAACTCGTTTTTAATTCTAAGAAAAGATTTATTTTAGTTGTTGAAGTTGTTGGTTGTGTTGTTGAAGTTCTTGTTGATGAGGGATATGTTTCCAGTTGTGTTCTTGAGTTGAATCTACTGTATGTTGAGGGGTTTTATGTTTCTAAGTGATTGGGGATGAAACCTTTGAATTTGAGGGCTGGCGCCTAGCAGAGTGCAGAGTACACAGCAGGCCCCTTTGAAGTTGAGGGCTGGCGCCTGACAGAGTGCCCAGCAGGCCCCTTTGAAGTTGAGGGCTGGCGCCTGGCAGAGTGCCCAACAATCCCCTCTGAAGTTGAGGGTTGGCGCCCCGCGCCTCTTAGAGCGCCAAGGACGCCAATCCTTCCCTTTACCTTTCATTCCCCATTTTTTCATACGTGTTCCTTGGTAAAGTACCTATGTTTTATAGTTGTTTCCAATACTTTAAGGTACATCTTAACAGCCCAAACTCATCCATAAACGTGTGATCATACACCTTGAATCCATAATCCAATTCAAGGCGAGTTAGGATCAAAGTCAAGTGAAGTTAGAAGTCAAGTCTAGAAATTAAGAAGTAAGTCAAAGCATGTCTTTAAAGCCTTTCAAAGAGTCTTCATTGATCGTTTTAACTTCATTTTAAGGCTCAAGTTTCAAGTTAAGT